>JAVLUU010000412.1:0-107073 GCA_032206185.1 Columba guinea
TGACTCTTCCCCGGAGCTGCCAAAAATCCGCCCAAAAAGCTTAAAAGCTTCGCCCCCAACCGAAAAACCGCAAGTTTTGCCTCTTAAAAACACGCCGAAACGGGCAAAACTGGGACTTTGGCCACAAAAAGCGAGGGGGAGAGCCACCGAGCGGCCGCAAGGGGGACAAGGGGGCCTGGGGGTGCTTGGGCGCTGATGGCGCCCCCTGTTGGGGGGGGATTTGGGGCCGCTCGGCGCCGTGCTGCCCCTGGGGGCGCCGTCACTTCGGGGTGCCCCCCCCGCCCCCGGGGTAGTCGCGGTTTGGGGTGACCCCCCCGCGCGTGTCCCCCCAGGTCGCCGTCCCCCGAGCCCATCTACAACAGCGAGGGCAAGCGGCTCAACACGCGCGAGTTCCGCACGCGCAAGAAGCTGGAGGAGGAGCGGCACAACCTCATCACCGAGATGGTGGCGCTGAACCCCGACTTCAAGCCCCCCGCCGACTACAAGTGGGTGCCCCCTCCCCCCCCCGAGGCGTCCGGGGTGACTTGGGGTGCCTTGGGGGTGCCTGGGGGTGCCTTGGGGGTGCCTGGGGGTGATTTGGGGTGCCTGGGGGTGACTTGGGGGTACCTGGGGGGTGACATGGGGTGGCTGGGGGTGATTTGGGGTGCCTGGGGGTGCCTGGGGGTGCCTTGGGGTGCCTTGGGGTGATTTGGGGTGCCTGGGGGTGCCTTGGGGTGATTTGGGGTGCCTGGGGGTGCCTTGGGGTGCCTTGGGGTGCCTGGGGGTGATTTGGGGTGCCTGGGGGTGACTTGGGGTACCTGGGGGTGACATGGGGTGGCTGGGGGTGATTTGGGGTGCCTTGGGGTGATTTGGGGTGCCTGGGGGTGACCGGGGGTGACCGGGGGTGTGACGCGGCTCTCCGCAGGCCGCCGGCCACAGCGCGTCAGCGACAAGGTGATGATCCCGCAGGACGAGTACCCCGAGATCAACTTCGTGGGGCTCCTCATCGGGCCCAGGTGGGGACGCACCCCCCGGCACCCCCCGGGTCACCTCTGACGGCCCCCGTGTCCCCAGTGGGTCCCCATGACCCCCGTGTCCCCGCGACCCCCGTGTCCCCAGCCCCCCCCCGGGTCACCTCTGACGGCCCCCGTGTCCCCTGTGTCACCACAACCCCCGTGTCCCCAGTGTCCCCCAGCCCCCCCGGGTCACCTCTGACGTCCCCCATGTCCCCAGTGGGTCCCCATGTCCCCGTGTCCCCAGCCCCCCCGGGTCACCTCTGACGTCCCCCATGTCCCCAGTGGGTCCCCATGTCCCCGTGTCCCCAGCCCCCCCGGGTCACCTCTGACGTCCCCCATGTCCCCAGTGGGTCCCCCATGACCCCCGTGTCCCCGTGACCCCCGTGTTCCCAGCCCCCCCCCGGGTCACCTCTGACATCCCCCATGTCCCCAGTGGGTCCCCATGTCCCCGTGTCCCCAGCCCCATCGTGTCACCACAACCCCCGTGTCCCCAGTGTCCCCAGCCCCCCCCGTGTCACCTCTGACGTCCCCCATGTCCCCAGTGGGTCCCCACAACCCCCGTGTCCCCAGCCCCCCCCCCGTGTCCCCAGCCCCCCAGAACATCCACTTTTGGGGGGCTGAACTCCCCAACCTCACCCCAAAAGCTTAGGGGGCTCTTAGCAACGCCAGATGCTTAACGAGCCAGAGCTTCTAATGAACCTAATGAGGTTGGGGTGCCACCGTGTTCCCAGCTCACCCCGCTGGCTCTGGGGGTGTCTGCCCCCCCCGCCCAGTTTGTGTGCGTGACCCCATTGCTCTTCCCCTATTTGGGGGACTCAGCGTCCCCTAAATTATTTTGGGGGTGCTTAATGAGGCTGCATTGCTAACGAGGCCACAGTGTTACGACCTTTCCGGCTGGGGGTTCCCCAGAGGATCCAGGGGTCCCCAAGCAGGTTCCCAGTGGGTCTGGGGTCCCCCAGCAGGTTCCCAGTGGGTTCCCCAGTGGGTCTGGGGGTTCCCAGCGGGTTCCCAGTGGGTCTGGGGTCCCCCAGCGGGTTCCCAGTGGGTCTGGGGATTCCCCAGCATGTTCCCCCAGGGGGTTCCCCAGTGGGTCTGGGGGTTCCCCAGGGGGTTCCCCAGTGAGTCTGGGGGTTCCCAGCGGGTTCCCAGTGGGGTCTGGGGTCCCCCAGCGGGTTCCCAGTGGGGTCTGGGGATTCCCCAGCATGTTCCCAGGGGGTTCCCCAGTGGGTCTGGGGGTTCCCCAGGGGGGTTCCCCAGTGGGTCTGGGGGTTCCCCAGGGGGTTCCCCAGTGAGTCTGGGGTTCCCAGCGGGTTCCCAGTGGGTCTGGGGTCCCCCAGCGGGTTCCCAGTGGGTTCCCCAGCGGGTTCGCCAGCGGATCTGAGGGTTCTCCAGTGGGTTCCCAGCGGATCTAGGGGGTCCCCCAGTGGGTTCCCGGCAGATCCGGGGGCCCCCAGTGGGTTCCCAGTGGATCTGAGGGTCCCCCAGGGGGTTCCCAGCGGGTTCCCAGTGGGTCTGGGGTCCCCCAATGGGTCCCCCAGTGGGTCCGGGGGTCCCCAGTGGGTCCGGGGGTCCCCAGCGGGTCCCAGGGGGTCCGGGGGTTCCCAGGGGGTCTGGGGGTTCCCAGCGGGTCCCCCAGTGGGTCCGGGGGTCCCTAGCGGGGTCCCAGCGGATCCGGGGGTTCCCAGTGGGTCCGGGGGTCCCCAGCGGGTCCCAGCGGATCTGGGGGTCCCCAGCGGGTCCCCCAGTGGGTCCGGGGGTTCCCAGCGGGTCCCAGCGGGTCCGGGGGTTCCCAGCGAGTCCCTCAGCGTGTCCGGGGATCCCCAGCGGGTCCCCCAGCGGGTCCCCCAGTGGGTCCGGGGGTCCCCAGCGGGTCCCCCAGTGGGTCTGGGGGGTCCCCAGCGGGTCCCAGCGGGTCCCAGCGGGTCCGGGGCGCCGCCCACCCCTGCGTGGCGCGCGCGTTGCAGGGGGAACACGCTGAGGTCCGGGGCGCCGCCCACCCCTGCGTGCGCGCGCGTTGCAGGGGGAAACACGCTGAAGAACATCGAGAAGGAGTGCAACGCCAAGATCATGATCGCGGGAAGGGCTCGGTGAAGGAGGGCAAGGTGGGCCGCAAGGACGGGCAGATGCTGCCGGGCGAGGACGAGCCGCTGCACGCGCTGGTCACCGCCAACACCATGGACAACGTCAAGAAGGCCGTGGAGCAGGTGTGGCGCGGGGCTGCGCTCCGGCACGGCCGCGGCCGGGGCGCCCCGGGGCGACTGGGGGCCGTTTGGGGCCATTGGGCCCCGGGGCGACTGGGGGCCGTTTGGGGCCGTTTTGGGCCCCGGGGCAACTTTGGGGCCGTTTTGGGCCCCGGGGCGACTTTGGGGCCGTTTTGGGCCCCGGGGCGACTTTGGGGCCGTTTTGGGCCCCGGGGCGACTTCGGGGCCGTTGTGCCCCGCGGTGCGTTTGGCGCCGTGACCTCTGGGGGTCGACCCAGCCCTGATTTCTGTGATTTCGCCTCGAAACGCCCAGATCCGTAACATCCTGAAGCAAGGGATCGAGACGCCCGAGGACCAGAACGACCTGCGCAAGATGCAGCTGCGGGAGCTGGCGCGGCTCAACGGCACGCTGCGCGAGGACGACAACCGGTGCGCCCCCCCGATGACCCCCCCGCGCCCCAGATAACCCCCTGAACCCCAAATAATGTCCTGCACCCCAAATAACCCCCGATGACCCCCCAGATAACCCCCCAGATAACCCCCCTGCGCCCCAAGTAACCCCCCCTGCGCCCCCGATAACCCCCCCCGCGTCCCCAAATAACCCCCCCGTGTCCCCCAATAACCCCCCACACCCCAAATAATCCCCCACACCCCAAATAACCCCCCCCACACCCAAATAACCCCCCCCGCACCCCCGATAATCCCCCCGTGCCCCCAGTAACCCCCCCCCGCATCCCCAAATAACCCCCCACGCCCCTGATAACCCCCCGCACCCCCAGTACCCCCCGCGCACCCCCAGTATCCCCCCGCGTCCCCAGTAACCCCACCCCCACTCCCCCGCAGCCCCCAGTACCCCCCGCGCCCCAATAACCCCCCCAGCTGCCCCGCGCCCCAGTAACCCCACCCCCACCCCCCCGCGCCCCCAGTGCTCCCCCGCGCCCCAGTAACCCCCCCCGCTGCCCCGCGCCAGGATCCTGCGGCCCTGGCAGAGCACCGAGACGCGCAGCATCACCAACACCACGGTCTGCACCAAGTGCGGGGGCGCCGGGCACATTGCCTCCGACTGCAAGTTCGCCAGGTACCCAAAACACCCCAAAAACACCCCCCCCCCCCCCCGCCGCGTCCCCCAGAGCCGCGGGGACCGGGGCAGCGGGCCGTGGTTGCCGCCCCCTCACCCGGGCGCCCCCAGGCCCGGGGACCCCGCAGTCGGCGCAGGACAAGGCGCGCATGGACAAGGAGTACCTGTCGCTCATGGCCGAGCTGGGCGAGGCGCCCGTGTCCGTCAGCTCCAACGCCGCCCACAACAACAGCCCCTGTCCAGCAGCCACCGCGCCAGCCAGCCCAGCAGCCAGCCCCCCCCGGTGAGCGCCCCCCGCCCCAAACCCCCCCCGGGCCCCCAGCCCCCCTGACCCCCCTGTCCCGCAGAGTCGCCCGCCCTGGATGAACAGCAGCCCCTCGGAGAGCCGCCCGTACCATTCCATGCACGGGGGGGGACCCCACAACTTCCCCCACCCCATGGCGGGGATGGGGGGGGGCGGCGGCCACGGCGGGGGGGGGCACCCCCTGCAGCACAACCCCAACGGGCCCCCCCCCCTGGATGCAGCCGCACCCCCCCATGGGGGCAGGGCCCCCACCCCCCCCGGCCACCCGGGCCCGCACCACATGGGTAAGGACAATCCTGCATAGGGGGGCATTATGGGGGTATTTTTCTTGGGGGGGGGGGGGGGGGGTGAGGATTTGGGGTGGGGGGAGGAAGGGTTTTTTGTGGGAGGTTGTATTTTTAGGGTGAAAAAGGGGGTTTTTTGGCACCCCCGAAGGCAAACATCTCATCTCCTCAAGGACCTGAGGTTGGGTCTTTTTGGGGGGGGTGAGGACTTGTGGAGGGTTGGGGGGCTTTTGGCGGTGGGGGTTGGGGATATTGGGTAAGGGGACGGGGGCGGGGGGAGGAGTTTTTGCCCCCACCTTGCAATAGTTTCCTATGTCAAGACAGGACCTGGGGAAGGTTTGGGGGGGTCGGGGGTGGGTTTTGGGGTGCGGGGGCTTCCCCCCCTCGCTAAGGCGACGGTCTCTCATTCCCTCAAGATCAGTACCTGGGAAATGCGCCAGTGGGCTCTGGGGTCTATCGGCTGCACCAGGGAAAAGGTGAGACCCCCCACCCCCCTCGCGCCCCAGCGCCCCCCCACCCCCCCGCTGACCCCCGTGCCCCGCAGGTATGATGCCGCCGCCGCTGGGTATGCTGCCCCCCTCCGCCCCCCCCGCCCGGTGGGCAGCCGCCCCCCCACTCCGGCCCCCTGCCCCCCTGGGCAGCAGCAGCCGCCGCCCCCCAGCAGCAGCAGCACCCCCTTGTGGCAGCCAAGTGAGTGCGGGCGGTGGGCGGGGCTCTGGGGGCGGTGGGCGGGGCTCTGGGGGCGGTGGGCGGGGTTTTGGGGACAAAACAAACACGAGCCTTTGGGGACAGTCCGCGGGGTTTGGGGACAAAAGCCCTGGTTTTGGGTCACCACCCCCCCCACCCCGGGGTTGGGAGGGGTCTGGGGGGTTCCCCCCCTGAAATTAATTCCCCCCTCCCCCTTTCTAATTAGAACACTGCTCATAATTAGCCCCACCCCTTCTTAAATTGCTGCCTAATCAAAACACCCCCTAATTAACCTACACTGTTAGATTAACCCAGAGCCTTTGGCCTGTGCCATGGTGGGGATGGGGGGGGGGGGTGGCTTTGGGGCTGCCCTAATTTGTGCCCCCCCTAATTTATCCCCCCCCCCCATATTAACATTTATCCTTAATTGTCACGTTTCCCCGGGGCTGTGCCGGGGCGGGGGGAGGTGGTTTTGGGGCCCCCAGGAGCGCATGTGCCCCCCAGCCCCAGTTAAACCCCGATGCCTAATGACCCTCCTAATTAACCCTGCTGCTAATTACCCCCCCAGGTACGACGACCACCACGAGCGCTGGCAGCGCCTCCCTCCCGCCCCTGGCAGCAGCAGGGGGCGGTGGGGGGGGGTGCGGCGGGGGGGGGGGGCGGCTTCTTCGGGGGCCCCCCCGCTCCCCGCCAGCCCCTCCATGGTGCCTTTGCCCCCCGGGGTGCAGCCCCCCCTCCCCCCCGGGGCCCCCCCGCCCCCCCCGCCGCCCCCTGGCTCCGGGGGCATGATGTACGCGCCCCCCCCCGCCGCCCCCGCCGCCCCCCCCCCCATGGACCCTTCTAACTTCGTCACCATGATGGGCATGGGGGTGCCCGCCATGCCCCCCTTCGGCATGCCCCCCGCACCCCCCCCGCCGCCCCCCCAGAACTGAGCTGGGGGGGGACCATGCACGGGGTGACACCCCCTTTTCTGGGGGGTTACACCCCCCAACTAGGGAGGGGTTGCTGAGGGGAAATCCCCCCGCTCTGTGGAGTTGGACTCTTCCACTATAGGGACCCTCTGTCTGGACTGATCCATTATGGGGGTCCCCCTGCCCATAGGCTGTTCGATCATAGGGACCCCCTCCCCCTGTGGGCTGAACCATTATGTGGATCCCCCCCCCTCTGGGCTGATCCACTACGGGGATTCCCCTCCCCACCGTTCCATCATGGGGTCCCCCACCCCTCTGGACTGATCCATTGTTGGGTTCCCCCCCATCCGTGGGCTGAACCATTCTGGGGGTCTTCCCCCCTCCACCATGGGCACCCCCCCACCTGGACTGATCCATTATGGGGACCCCCCCCATCTGGACCAATCCACTGAGCCCCCCCCAGCACCACCAGGGCCCCCCCCCCCACCCCGGGACCACCTTATGAATTGGTTTAAACCCCCCAGGCCCCCCAAATCGGGGGGGTGGGGGCAGTAAAACGGGGGCAGCTCCGGGGGAGGGGGGGCAATGTCACCCATCTGGGCACCCTCTTAATTTTGGGATCCCCCTCTCCCCTGTGCCCCCCCCTCCCTGCTCCGGGGTCCCCCCCGTGTAGAAGTCCCCCCGCCCCCCCCCCCTTTGCCCCCGCGCTTTCTTTTGTGTATGAATAAACGGCAGGATGGGCCCCCCGCCCCCACTCTGTAGCCATGTCATTCATTTCTTGTGCCCCCCCCAACTGTTAATGTCAGCCCCTCCCCCCGTGTTTTTTGTGTCCCTTCCCCTCCCCCCCGGGTCGGGTTTCGCGCCCCCCCCCCCCGTGACACCCGAGCCGGGGGGAGGGGCAGGCGGCACCCCCTGTGGTTGTCACTCAGCCGCGTGTCCCTGAAATGTCATGACCTTCAGAGCGGCTCCGCGGACACGGGGGCGACACCGGCACACCAGCGCGCCCTCACGGACACGCGTGACCCGCGCGGAGTGGGGGGGGGGACACGGGGGGGGGGGGGGGCACACGGGGGGTCCCTGCGGCGCGGGGGGCGCCGAGTGGCTCGCGGGGCCCGCGGGGGGCGCTGATCCCCCCCTGCCGGGGCGGGGCCCTGCGGAATTCCCGTCCAGCCGCCAATCACCTCGCGGAGGGGGGCGTGTCCTGCCGCGAGCACGACACGGGGATCCCGGAGGGGGCGTGTCTCTCCGCCATCTCCGCCCACTCATGAATAATGAACGAACCCGGGGCGTCCCAGGGGGGCGCCGCGAGCCCCGGGAGGGGGCGTGTCTCCTCGCAGCTCCTCCCCCCTCATGAATAATGCAGGAGCCGCCCGCTCATAGCGCCCGGGGCGCCACCGCCGCCGCCTCCAGCCCCCGGAGCCCCCCGACCCTCCCGAGCCCCCCGGCCGGTTCCCCCGCTGCCGCAGCCCGGACGCTCCGCTCCGGACCCCCGCCCCCCGGCCCAGCGCTTCGGCTGCCGACCCCGCAGCCCGGTGCGACACCCTCGCCCCGGAGCCCCCGAGCCCGGCGGTTCCGGTGCGGACACCCCCGAGCCCGGACACTCCCGCCGAGTCCCCCCTCGGGCTCGTCCCCCCGGACCCCCGCGTCCCCCCCCCACCGCCACCATGTCGCGGCCGCTGACGGACCAGGAGCGGCGGAAGCAGATCAGCGTGCGGGGGCTGGCGGGGGCCGAGAACGTGGCGGAGCTGAAGCGGAACTTCAACCGGCACCTGCACTTCACGCTGGTCAAGGACCGGAACGTCGCGACCCCCCGGGACTATTACCAGGCGCTGGCGCACACGGTGCGCGACCACCTGGTGGGGCGGTGGCTGCGCACCCAGCAGTACTACTACGAGAAGGACCCCAAGGTGGGGGCCGGGGGTGCGGGGGATGGGGGGTCTGGGGGCTGCGCACCCGGCGGTTCTGCTATGGAAGAACCCCAAGGTGGGGGGCCGGGGGTGCGGGGGATGGGGGGTCTGGGGGCTGTGCACCCAGCAGTACTACTACGAGAAGGACCCCAAGGTGGGGGCCGGGGGTGCGGGGGATGGGGGGTCTGGGGGCTGCGCACCCGGCGGTTCTGCCATGGGAAGGACCCCAAGGTGGGGGGGGCGGGGGTGCGGGGGATGGGGGAACTGGGGGCTGCGCACCCGGCGGTTCTGCCATGGGAAGGACCCCAAGGTGGGGGGGCGGGGGTGCGGGGGATGGGGGGTCTGGGGGCTGCGCACCCGGCGGTTCTGCCATGGGAAGGACCCCGGGGCGGGGGGGGCGGGGGTCCCAAAGCGGTGCGGGGGTGCAGAGGATGGGGGAACTGGGGGCTGCGCACCCAGCAGTACTACTACGAGAAGGACCCCAAGGTGGGGGCCGGGGGTGCGGGGGGATGGGGGGTCTGGGGGCTGCGCACCCGGCGGTTCTGCCATGGGAAGGACCCCGGGCGGGGGCGGGGGGGCTGGCGCAGGTCTGGGCACCCTGGGAGCTCCGGGGGTTCCGGTGGGTCTGGGGGCTCCTGGGGGCTCCGGGGACGTCGCGGCAGTTCGGGGGGGGCACCGGGGGCACTGGCGGCTGCTGCCCCCACACCCCCCAGTGCTGGGGCGGGGGGGGTCAGGGGTGCGGGGTCACGGGGTGCAGGTTTGGGGGGGTCACAGGAGGGTCACCCCCCCGGACAGTTAAATTTAACGTGACCTTTCCCGCTGACCCGCTGCCATTTAATCCCGACACCGGATAGCGGGGGGGGGGGGGGGGGGGGAGGGCGCGGTGGGGCCGGGGGGGTCCCCCCATTGCCGGGGGACCTGTGACCCCTGCTGACCCCCTCGCCCCCCCCAGCGCATCTATTACCTGTCGCTGGAGTTCTACATGGGGCGCACGCTGCAGAACACGATGGTGAACCTGGGGCTGCAGAGCTCGTGTGACGAGGCGCTGTACCAGGTGACACGGGGACACCGGGGGGGGGCGTGGGGGACACGGGGGGCACGGGGGGGGACGAGTACAGGTACAGACCGGGGGGTGGGGGGGACACGGGCGGAGACATGGGGGAGACTAAAGGGACAAACGGGCGACAGGGGAGGGACACAGAGGAAATGAACAGGGGCACACGGGGGGAGACTAAAGGGACAAATGGGGACATGGGGGGTGACATGGGAGGGACAAGCAGGGGGATATGGGGGGATGAGTAAAGGAGACACAGGGGGGACACGGGGACACAGTGGGGACACAGAGGTGGACACGGGGGGGACAAACGGGGACATGGGGGGACGTTGAGAGGGACGTGCAGGTGACACAGGGGGGCGGGAGGGGTACATGGTGGGGACAAGTAGAAGGACAAGCAGGGGACGTGGAGGGGACACAGAGGGGACATCGGGGGTGGTGGCGCGGGGGAGACGTGGGGGGTCGCTCTGGGTGACCGGCGGTTCTGGGGAGGTGTGTCCCAGTCTGGGGGGTTTTGGGGTCCCCCCTGACCCCCCCGTTGTCCCCCCAGCTGGGGCTGGACATGGAGGAGCTGCAGGAGATCGAGGAGGACGCGGGGCTGGGGAACGGGGGGCTGGGGCGCCTGGCAGGTACGGGGGGTCCCCGGGGCGCGGGGGGGCCTGGGGGGGCCTTGGGGCCCCTGAGACGGGTCCTTGGGGTGCTGGGGGGTCTTGTGTCCCCAGGGATGTCCCTGTGCTCCCCCCATTCCCTGCAGGTCCCTGGGGTGTCCCCGGGGTGCTCCTGGTCCCCGGGATGTCCCTGGGTCCCCATTGTCCACTCGATGCCTGGTCTCTGCACTGTCCCCGTGTCTGTCCCGCTGTCCCCGTGTCTGTCCCGCTGTCCCCAGCCTGCTTCCTGGACTCGATGGCCACTCTGGGTTTGGCCGCCTACGGCTACGGGATCCGCTACGAGTTCGGGATCTTCAACCAGAAGATCGCGGGGGGGTGGCAGGTGGGTCCTGGGGGGCCGGGGGGTCCCGGGGTGGGGTCCTGGGGGTGTCCCGAGGGGTTTTGGGCTGTCCGGTTTTGGGGTGTCCCGGGGGGTTTTGGGGTGTCCCGGGGGTTTTGGGGTGTCCGGTTTTGGGGTGTCCAGTTTGGGGGTCCCATCATTGCCCCCAGGTGGAGGAGGCGGACGATTGGCTGCGCTTCGGGAACCCCTGGGAGAAGGGAAGGGGTCCCGGGGGGTTTTGGGGTGTCTGGTTTTGGGGTGTCCCGGGGGGTTTTGGGGTGTCTGGTTTTGGAGTGTCCCGGGGCTTTTGGGGTGTCTGGTTTTGGGGTGTCCAGTTTGGGGGTGCCATCATTGCCCCCAGGTGGAGGAGGCGGACGATTGGCTGCGCTTCGGGAACCCGTGGGAGAAGGCGCGTCCCGAGTACACCATCCCCGTTCACTTCTACGGGCGCGTGGAGCACGGGCCGGGCGGGGCCAAGTGGCTGGACACGCAGGTGGGCGGGGCTGGGGCGGGGCCAAGGGTGGGCGTGGCTAAGGGCGGGCGTGGCCAAGGGTGGGGTGCGCGAGGGCGTGGCAGGGTGTCGAGGGCGGGGCAGGACGTGCAGGGGGGTTTCCAGGTGTGTCAGGATGTTGGGGTGGGGGTGGGGCGTGCTGGAGGGTGTCTGGGGGTGTCCGGGGGGTGTCCCAGTCCCGTACTGGTCCCAGTACGGCCGGTCGCTGGGCAGGTGGTGCTGGGGGTGTCTGGGGGTGTCTGGGGGTGTGCCGGTCCCGTAGCGGTCCCGGTGAGGCCGGTCGCTGGGCAGGTGGTGCTGGGGGTGCCTGGGGGTGTCTGGGGGTGTCCGGGGGGTGTGCCGGTCCCGTAGCGGTCCCGGTGAGGCCGGTCGCTGGGCAGGTGGTGCTGGCGCTGCCGTACGACACCCCGGTCCCCGGTTACCGCAACAACACCGTGAACACCATGCGGCTCTGGTCGGCGCGGGCGCCCAACGACTTCAACCTCAAGGACTGTGAGTGCCCCGAAATCGCCCCAAATCGCCCCAAAATCACCCCGAAATAGCCCAAAACGCGCCCAACACCCAACAACTTCAACCCCCAAAACCACCCCCAATGTCAACCCCCTCAAACACCCCAAAAACTGCACCCCCGGACTCCCCCAAAACCCCTTCTGACCTCCCCCGGCCTTGTGTCACCCCAGTCAATGTGTGGGGGTCCCCGTGACCCCCCTGACCCCCGTGTCCCCACAGTCAATGTGGGGGGGTCCCCGTGACCCCCCTGACCCCCGTGTCCCCACAGTCAATGTCGGCGGGTACATCCAGGCCGTGCTGGACCGGAACTTGGCTGAGAACATTTCCCGTGTGCTGTACCCCAATGACAACGTGAGGGGACATGGGGGGACATGGGGGACATGGTGGGGGGGACCGCTGTGTGCTGTAACCCAATGACAACGTGAGGGGACATGGGGGACATGGGGGACATGGTGGGGGGGACCGCTGTGTGCTGTAACCCAATGACAACGTGAGGGGACATGGGGGACATGGGGGACATGGTGGGGGGGACCGCTGTGTGCTGTAACCCAATGACAACGTGAGGGGACATGGGGGGACATGGGGGGACATGGCGGGGGGGACCGCTGTGTGCTGTAACCCAATGACAACGTGAGGGGACATGGGGGGGACATGGTGGGGGGGACCGCTGTGTGCTGTAACCCAATGACAACGTGAGGGGACATGGGGGACATGGGGGACATGGTGGGGGGGACCGCTGTGTGCTGTACCCCAATGACAACGTGAGGGGACATGGGGGGACATGGGGGACATGGTGGGGGGGACCGCTGTGTGCTGTAACCCAATGACAACGTGAGGGGACATGGGGGACATGGGGGGACATGGTGGGGGGGACCGCTGTGTGCTGTAACCCAATGACAACGTGAGGGGACATGGGGGACATGGGGGACATGGTGGGGGGGGACCGCTGTGTGCTGTAACCCAATGACAACGTGAGGGGGACATGGGGGACATGGCGGGGGGGACCGCTGTGTGCTGTAACCCAATGACAACGTGAGGGGACATGGGGGGACATGGGGGGACATGGTGGGGGGGACCGCTGTGTGCTGTAACCCAATGACAACGTGAGGGGACATGGGGGGACATGGGGGGACATGGTGGGGGGGACCGCTGTGTGCTGTAACCCAATGACAACGTGAGGGGACATGGGGGGACATGGGGGGACATGGCGGGGGGGACCGCTGTGTGCTGTAACCCAATGACAACGTGAGGGGGCATGGGGGACATGGTGGGGGGGACCGCTGTGTGCTGTAACCCAATGACAACGTGAGGGGACATGGGGGGACATGGGGGGGACATGGTGGGGGGGACCGCTGTGTGCTGTAACCCAATGACAACGTGAGGGGACATGGGGGGACATGGGGGACATGGCGGGGGGGGACCGCTGTGTGCTGTACCCCAATGACAACGTGAGGGGACATGGGGGGACATGGGGGACATGGTGGGGGGGACCGCTGTGTGCTGTACCCCAATGACAACGTGAGGGGACATGGGGGGACATGGGGGACATGGTGGGGGGGACCGCTGTGTGCTGTAACCCAATGACAACGTGAGGGGACATGGGGGGACATGGAGGGCTGGGGGGTGGGACCCCTGTGTGCTGTACCCCAATGAATGACTATGTGAGGGGGGAAAATGGGGGGGTTGGGAGGGGTGGGGGGATGTCAGGGTCCGGGGGGCTGGGATAGGGGTGTCCTTGTGTCCCTATGGGGGTCCCGGTGTGACAGGGTGGTCCTGGTGTCCCCACGGGTGTCACGGGGGGGTCTGTGGGGACAGGGGCTCCCGGGGGGTTCCGGGAGGTCCTGTGTGACAGGATGTGACCGGGGGGTCCCAGGGGGGGTCCTGGTGTGACCGGGGGGTCCCTGGGGGTGTCCTGGGGGGTCCCGGGGGGTGTCCTGGTGTGACCGGGGGGTCCCGGGGGGTGTCCTGGGGGGTCCCGGGGGGTGTCCTGGTGTGACCGGGGGGTCCCTGGGGGTGTTCTAGGGGGTCCCAGGGGGGGTCCTGGTGTGACCGGGGGGTCCCTGGGGGTCCCAGGGGGGGGTCCTGGTGTGACCGGGGGGTCCCTGGGGGTGTCCTGGGGGGTCCCGGGGGGTGTCCTGGTGTGACCAGGGGGTCCCTGGGGGTGTCCTGGGGGGTCCCGGGGGGTGTCCTGGTGTGACCGGGGGGGTCCCTGGGGGTCCCAGGGGGGTCCTGGTGTGACCGGGGGGTCCCTGGGGGGTCCCTGGGGGGTGTCCTGGTGTGACGGGGGTCCCTGGGGGTGTCCTGGGGGGTCCCGGGGGTGTGCTGGTGTGACTGGGGGGTCCCAGGGGGGGTCCTGGTGTGACCGGGGGGTCCCTGGGGGTCCCTGGGGGGTGTCCTGGTGTGACGGGGGTCCCTGGGGGTGTCCTGGGGGGTCCCGGGGGTGTGCTGGTGTGACCGGGGGGGTCCCAGGGGGGGTCCTGGTGTGACCGGGGGGTCCCTGGGGGGTCCCTGGGGGGTGTCCTGGTGTGACGGGGGTCCCTGGGGGTGTCCTGGGGGGTCCCGGGGGTGTGCTGGTGTGACCAGGGGGTCCCAGGGGGGGGTCCTGGTGTGACCGGGGGGTCCCTGGGGGTCCCTGGGGGGTGTCCTGGTGTGACGGGGGTCCCTGGGGGTGTCCTGGGGGGTCCCGGGGGTGTGCTGGTGTGACCAGGGGGTCCCAGGGGGGGTCCTGGTGTGACCGGGGGGTCCCTGGGGGTCCCTGGGGGGTGTCCTGGTGTGACGGGGGTCCCTGGGGGTGTCCTGGGGGTCCCGGGGGTGTGCTGGCGTGACCGGGGTCCCGGGGGCAGTTTTTCGAGGGGAAGGAGCTCCGGCTCAAGCAGGAATACTTCGTGGTGGCCGCGACGCTCCACGACATCGTCCGGCGCTTCAAATCCGCCAAGTTCGGGAGTCGCGACCCCGTCCGGACGGCGTTCGACACCTTCCCGGACAAGGTGACGCCCCCGTCCCCCCGTCCCCAGCCCGGTGACCAGGAGCTGTGTCCCTGTTCCGTGTCCCCTCCCTGTGTCCCCATCCCCTGTCCAGCCCCCGTGTCACCAGCGCTGTCCCCATGTCCCCCCCATGACCCCAGCACTGTCCCCATGTCCCCCGTGGTGTCCCCCCCGTGACCCCAGTGCTGTCCCCGTGTCCTCCCCATGACCCCAGCGCTGTCCCCGTGTCCCCCGTGGTGTACCCATGTCCCCCCTGTGACCCCAGTGCTGTCCCCGTGTCCCCCGTGGTGTCCCCCCCTGTGACCCCAGCGCTGTCCCTGTGTCCCCTGTGGTGTCCCCCCTGTGACCCCAGCGCTGTCCCTGTGTCCCCTGTGGTGTCCCCCCTGTGACCCCAGCGCTGTCCCCATGTCCCCTGTGGTGTCCTCCCCGTGACCCCAGCATTGTCCCTGTGTCCCCCGTGGTGTCCCCCCCTGTGACCCCCAGCGCTGTCCCTGTGTCCCCCCCAGGTTGCCATCCAGCTCAATGACACCCACCCCTCCCTGGCCATCCCGGAGCTGATGCGCATCCTGATGGACGAGGAGCATCTGGGCTGGGACAAGGTGACATGGGGGGGCACGGGGGGGACAGGGGGTGACACAGGGCAGGGGGTCCCCAAAAGCCACCGCTCACCCTGGGGCTGTTTTCCCCCAGGTGGGGGTGCTGTGCGGCAGGGAGTCCGGGGCGCTGTGGGGCAGCCCCACATCGTCCCGTGTCCCCAGGCGTGGGACGTGACCGTGGGGACCTGCCCCTGCACCAGCCACACGGGGCTGCGGGGGGGTCGGTGTCCGCGGGTGCTGCGGCTCTGTGGGCCTGCGGCTGTGGGGCAGCCCCACATCGTCCCGTGTCCCCAGGCGTGGGACGTGACCGTGCGCACGTGCGCCTACACCAACCACACGGTGCTGCCCGAGGCGCTGGAGCGGTGGCCGCTGCACCTGCTGGAGTCGCTGCTGCCGCGGCACCTGCAGATCATCTACGAGATCAACCAGCGCTTCCTGGACGTGAGTGTGACCCCGGGGGGCCGGGGGCTTCCTGGACATGAGTGTGACCCCGGGGGTGATGGGGCTGGGGGCTTCCTGGACGTGAGTGTGACCCCGGGGGCCGGGGGCTTCCTGGACATGAGTGTGACCCCGGGGGTGATGGGGCTGGGGGCTGCCTGGACGTGAGTGTGACCCTGGGGGGCTGGGGGCTTCCTGGACGTGAGTGTGACCCCGGGGGGCTGGGGGCTTCCTGGACGTGAGTGTGACCCCGGGGGCCGGGGGCTTCCTGGACGTGAGTGTGACCCCGGGGGGCCGGGGGCTTCCTGGACATGAGTGTGACCCCGGGGGTGATGGGGCTGGGGGCTGCCTGGACGTGAGTGTGACCCCGGGGGGGCCGGGGGCTGCCTGGACGTGAGTGTGACCCTGGGGGTGATGGGGCTGGGGGGCTGTGGCACTGGGGGAGCATGGGGGGTGGGGGGACGGGGCACTTGTGTGGGCAGATGGACACCTGGGTCCCTCCCAGACGCCTGGGTCCTCAGCGGGTTTACATCCCCGTGTCCCCCCGCTGTCCCCCCGCTGTCCCCCCGCTGTCCCCCGCTGTCCCCCGCTGTCCCCGCTGTCCCCCGATGTCCCCGCTGTCCCGCCTCTCCCCAGCGCGTCTACGCGACGTTCCCCGGGGACCACGAGCGGCTGCGCCGGATGTCGCTGGTGGAGGAAGGAGCCGTCAAGCGCATCAACATGGCCCATCTGTGCATCGTGGGCGCCCACGCGGTCAACGGGGTGGCGCGCATCCACTCCGAGATCCTCAAGAACAGCGTGTAGGGACACCGCCGTCACCCCCATCCCCGTGTCACCCCGGGTCCCCCTGGCCCCCCAGTGTCCCCCAGTGCCGTCAATGGCATCGCCCAAATCCACTCCAACATCCTCAAGAGCAGCGTGTAGGGACCCCGGTGTCCCCTTGTGTCCTCTCGTGTCCTGTTGTCACCTCAGAACCCCCGTGCGTCCCTGTCCCCCGCGGGTCCCTGTCCCCGCGTGTCCCCCCGTGTGTCCCCCCGTGTCCCACGTCCCCCACCGCGCCCGTTTCCCCCCCAGGTTCAAGGATTTCTACGAGCTGGACCCCCACAAGTTCCAGAACAAAACCAACGGGATCACCCCGCGGCGCTGGCTGCTGCTCTGCAACCCGGGGCTGGCGGACGTCATCGCGCAGGTGCCGACAGCGGCCCCTCCCTGTCCCCTGGGGCTCTGGAGGGTCCCGTGGGGTGCTCAGGGCAGTTTTGGGGTGCCCCGACTCCCCATTTCCCCGTATGCATCGGGGCAGATTTCTTGGCTGTGGAGCAGCCCGTGGCGCATTGGGGGTCTCAGGCAGTGGGGAGTTCAGGGGGGCAAGGGGGGGTTCAGGGGGTGTCAGTGGGGTTTTGGGGTGCCCTTGACCCCCCGTTGCCCCAGCGCATTGGGGAGGATTCCATGGCCATGGGGTGCAGTAGGGGGGTCAGTGGGGGATTCCTGGGGCTCTGGGGGGCAGTGGGAAGGTGCAGTGGGGTCCCATGGGGGGGTTATATTTTTGGGGTGCCCCTGACCCTCCGTTTCCCCAGCGCATCGGGGAGGATTTCATTGCTGACCTGGACCAGCTGCAGCAGCTCCGGCGCTTCGTGGACGACGATGGGTTCATCAGGGACGTGGCCAAGGTCAAACAGGTACCGGGGGGACATGGGGGTCACAGGAGGGACGTGGGGGTCACAGGGGACATGGGGGACATGGGATGGTGGGGGGACACGGGGGACATGGGGGGCTGGAGGAACACGGGGCTCGTGGGGGGCTGGGGGGACATCTGGGGGTTGGGATATGGGGGGCACACAGGGTGATTTGGGTGACTCTGCCCACCCCTCTACCCCAGGAGAACAAGGTCAAGTTCACGTTGTTCCTGGCGAAGGAGAGTGGGGGCTTTGGGGGGCTCTGGGGATTTTGGGGGGTCCTGGGGTTCTCAGGGGACCCTGAGTGTGTGTGGGGGGGTCTCAGGTGACGCTGCCCCCCCCGTTCCCAGGAGAACAAGCTGAAGTTCGCGGCGTTCCTGGAGAAGGAAAGTGGGGTGCGCGTGAACCCCGAGTCGCTCTTCGACATCCAGGTCAAGAGGATCCACGAGTACAAGAGGCAGCTGCTCAACTGCCTGCACGTCATCACCCTCTACAACCGTGAGGGACCCAAAACCCCCCAACCCCCTCTAGACCCGCCTTGGCCCCTCACCACCCCCCCCCCACCCTCCCAGCCCCTGCCTTAATTTTGGGGTTCTCCCCCCCAGGGATCAAGAAGGAGCCGAACAAGCAGTTTGTGCCACGAACCGTCATGATCGGGGGCAAGGTGGGGGCTGGGGGGGGGGTTGGGGGAGTCCTGGGGGATTTGGGGGGCTCCTGGGGGACTTAGGGAGCTCAGGTGGGTCCTGTGGGGAATTGGGGGGCCTGGGGGGGTTTGGGGGGGCTCCTCGGGGGCCCTATGGGGATTGAGCGAGTCTGGGGGGGGTCCTGGGGAGCTCGCAGGGTCCCTGTGGATGTTGGAGTGACCCTGTGCCCCCCCAGGCCGCCCCCGGGTACCACATGGCCAAGATGATCATCAAGCTGGTGACGTCCATCGGGGACGTCGTCAACCACGACCCGGCCGTGGGCGACCGCCTGAAGGTCCTTTTCCTGGAGAACTACCGCGTGTCGCTGGCCGAGAAGGGTACCCGGAACCCCCGAACCCCAGAATCCACCCAGGGCTGCCCAGTATTGCCCCAGTTCCCTCATGGGCACCCCAGTATTGCCCTGGGCACTCCAATACAGCCACTTTACCACCCTGAGTTCCCCAATATTGTTTTCGGCTTCCTAATATTGTCCTGGTATGACCCTGGGCACCCCAATAGTGCCCTGGGCTGTACTGTACAGCTCCAATACCGCCCTGGGCACCCCAGTATTGCCCTGGGCACCCCAGTACTGCTGTGGGCCGTACTGTACGGCCCCGACACCGCCCTGGGCACCCCGGCAGTGCCCTGGGCCCCCCGCCAGCCCATCCCCTCCCGTCCCGTCCCACAGTGATCCCGGCGGCTGACCTGTCGGAGCAGATCTCCACGGCGGGGACCGAGGCCTCGGGGACGGGGAACATGAAGTTCATGCTCAACGGGGCGCTGACCATCGGGACGATGGACGGGGCCAACGTGGAGATGGCGGAGGAGGCGGGGGAGGAGAACCTCTTCATCTTCGGCATGCGCGTGGAGGACGTCGAGAAGCTCGACAGGGAGGGGTGGGTGGGCCCGGGACCCCCGGTGGGGTGGGACCGCGCGGCAGCCCCACAGGGACCATGACACCCACAGGATGCCAAGCAATGGCACCCATGGCAACCCAATGGTGCCCACGGATTCCCAAGGCCCCCAGGGCCACCCCCAGCTCCCCATGGCCCCCAGGACAACCCCCAGCTCCCTGTGGCACTCAGGACCACCCCCAGCTCCCCATGGCCCCCAGGGCCACCCCAAGCTCCCTATGGCCCCCAGGGCCACCCCCAGCTCCCTATGGCCCCCAGGGCCACCCCAAGCTCCCCATGGCACTCAGGACCACCCCCAGCTCCCCATGGCCCCCAGGGCCACCCCAAGCTCCCTATGGCCCCCAGGGCCACCCCCAGCTCCCTGTGGCACTCAGGACCACCCCCAGCTCCCCATGGCCCCCAGGGCCACCCCAAGCTCCCTATGGCCCCCAGGACCACCCCCAGCTCCCTATGGCCCCCAGGGCCACCCCCAGCTCCCCATGGCACTCAGGACCACCCCCAGCTCCCTATGGCCCCCAGGGCCACCCCCAGCTCCCCGTGGCCCCCAGGGCCACCCCCAGCTCCCTATGGCCCCCAGGGCCACCCCCAGCTCCCCGTGGCCCCCAGGGCCACCCCCAGCTCCCCGTGGCCCCCAGGGCCACCCCCAGCTCCCTATGGCCCCCAGGGCCACCCCCAGCTCCCCGTGGCCCCCAGGGCCACCCCCAGCTCCCCATGGCACTCAGGACCACCCCCAGCTCCCCGTGGCCCCCAGGGCCACCCCCAGCTCCCCATGACCCCCAGTGCTCCCCACACCCCCTGACCGCCGCCGGCCCCGCAGGTACCGCGCGCGGGATTACTACGAGCGGCTGCCCGAGCTGCGCCAGGCGATCGATCAGCTCAGCAGCGGCTTCTTCAGCCCCCGCCAGCCCGACCTGTTCCGCGACATCGTCAACATGCTCATGAACCACGACAGGTGCCGGGGTGGGGGCGACACCCGGGGGGGGCGGGGCCACCCG
Organism: Columba guinea; assembly: GCA_032206185.1. Lineage (NCBI taxonomy): Eukaryota > Metazoa > Chordata > Aves > Columbiformes > Columbidae > Columba > Columba guinea. The sequence continues at coordinate 19,713 of JAVLUU010000412.1, forward strand.
GATGCCTGGGTCCCATTCCTGGGGATCCCGGATGCCTGGGTCCCCCCAACCCCCCCATTTCCGTATGTCCCCCCCAGGTTTAAGGTGTTTGCAGATTACGAGGCGTATGTCAAGTGCCAGGAGAAAGTCAGTGCCCTCTACAAGGTGGGGACCCCCAAAAGGGACCCCAACAAAGGGACACCCCAGAGCTCTGGGGAGGTGGAAGGATCTGGGTGGGGGTCCCCTAAATCCCAGGGAGGCGATGGGGGGGCCCCCAAAGCCCTGGAGAGGGGATGGGGGTGCTCCCCAGATATCTGGAGTGGGGAACAGGGGGGTGTTTTTGGGGATGCGCCTCCCTGACCCCTCCCGGGCCCCCCCAGAACTCGCGGGAATGGACGCGGATGGTGATCCGGAACGTGGCGGCATCTGGAAAGTTCTCGAGCGACCGCACCATCGCTCAGTATGCGCGTGAGATCTGGGGGGCAGAGCCCACGCGGCACCGGATCCCTGCCCCCGACGAGCCACGCGAGTAGCGGGGACCCCCGGACCCCCCGGGGCCCCACACCCGGATGCCTGGGTCCCTTCCCTGGATATTTGGGTCCCTTACACCCGGATGCCTGGGTCGTCCCCCCCAAACACATGGAACCCCCTGTACCCCACTATGTGCTTTGACACCGCCCCCCACAAACCCATCCCATAATAACTGGGGGCCCCGAATGCCTGGCTCCCCCCGAGACGCCTGGGTTCCCTTACTACCGAACACCGGGGTCTGCCCAAACCCCACCATGTGCTTTGACTACCCCCGAAATCCCACCCCATAATAACTGGGGGTTTGGGGGGGGGAGGCAAACTCCTGGATCCCCCTGGACACCTGGGTCCCTCCTCCGGACACCTGGGTCCCTCCTGGAGACATTTATGGCTGTTTGGGACTGATTTGTGTTCTTTGAATGTTAGTTATTTCTAACTCATTCTGGGGGGGAGGGTCCCTCCTGCTCCCCCCTCAGCAGGAAGCGGGGGCGGCTCCAGTGGCGTTACTGCCAGAACTAACGTGGGGCTGGAAAGAAGAAAACACTACCAAAACAATAATGAAATAAACATGTAAAATAGAACAAAGCAAAATAAAATAAAGAAATGGAGGAAATTGGAGTTTCTCTCTCTTTCTCTTTCCCAGGACACCTGGGTCCCCTTGGGAGGGTTAGGGTTACGGTTAGGGTTGGTTTAAGGTTAGACGTAGCGTTAGGCTTAGGCTTAGGTTACGGTTATGGTGAGGTTTAGAGTTATGGTTAAACTTAAGTTAGGGTTATGGTCAGCGTTATGGTCAGGGTCAGGTTAGGGTTAGGATTATGGTTAGGGTTAGATTTAGGTTTGGTTTAGGGTTATACGTAGCGTTAGGGTTAGGCTTAGGTTACGGTTATGCTGAGGTTTAGGGTTATGCTTAAACTGAAGTTAGGTTTTGGGTCAGGGTTACGGTCAGGGTCAGGGATAGGTTGGGGTTAGGGTTAGGGTCAGGGTTAGGTTAGGGGTAGTATTAGGGTTAGGGTTAGGATTACGGTTAGGGTTAGGATTCAGGTTGGTTTAGGTTTAGACGTAGCGTTAGGGTTAGGCTTAGGTTACGGTTATGGTGACGTTTAGGGTTATGGTTAAACGTATGTTAGGGGTATGGTGAGTGTCATGGTCAGGGTCAGGGTTGGGTTAGGGTTAGGATTACCGTTAGGGTTAGGTTTAGGTTTGGTTTAGGGTTAGACGTAGCATTAGGGTTAGGCTTAGGTTACGGGTATGCAGCGGTTTAGGGTTATGGTTAAACTTAGGTTTAGGGTCAGGGTTAGGGTCAGGGTCAGGGCTAGGTTAGGGTTAGGATTACGGTTAGGGTTAGGATTAAGGTTGGTTTAGGTTTAGACTTAGCGTTAGGGTTAGGCTTAGGTTACGGTTATGGTGAGTTTTAGGGTTATGGTTAAACATATGTTAGGGTTATGGTGAGTGTTATGGTTAGGGTTAGGAGTACGGTTAGGGTTAGGTTTAGGTTTGGTTTAGGGTTAGACGTAGCATTAGGGTTAGGCTTAGGTTACGGGTATGCTGAGGTTTAGGGTTATGCTTAAACTTAAGTTAGGTTTTGGGTCAGGGTTACCGACAGGGTCTGGGCTAGGTTAGGGTTAGGGTTAGCATTAGGTTTACGGTTAGGATTACGGTTAGGGTTAGGATTAAGGTTGGTTTAGGGTTAGATGTAGCGTTAGGGTTAGGCCTAGGTTACGGTTGTGCTGAGGTTTATGGTTATGGTTAAACTTAAGTTAGGTTTAGGGTCAGGGGTAGGTTAGGGTTAGGGTTAGTGTTAGGGTTAGGATTAGGATTACGATTAGGGTTAGGATTAAGGTTGGTTTAGGTTTAGACCTAGCGTTAGGATTAGGCTTAGGTTACGGTTAAGGTGAGGTTTAGGGTTACGGTTAAACATATGTTAGGGTTATGGTGAGTGTTATGGTCAGGGTCAGGTTAGGGTTAGGGTTAGGATCATGGTTAGGGTTAGGATTAAGGTTGTTTTATGGTTAGACGTAGCGTTAGGGTTAGGCTTAGTTTACGGTTATGCTGAGGTTTATAGTTATGGTTAAACTTGTTAGGTTTAGGGTCAAGGTTAGGGTCAGGGTCAGGGCTAGGTTAGGGTTAGGATTACAGTTAGGGTTAGGTTTAGGTTTAGTTTAGTGTTAGATGTAGCGTTAGGGTTAGGCTTAGGTTACGGGTATGCTGAGGTTTATGATTATGGTTAAACTTAAGTTAGGTTTAGGGTAAGGGTGGCGGTCAGGGTCAGGGCTAGGTTAGGGTTAGGGTTAGCGTTAGGGTTAGGATTACGGTTAGGGTTAGGTTTAGGTTTGGTTTAGTGTTAGACGTAGCGTTAGGTTTAGGCTTAGGTTATGAGGATGCTGAGGTTTATGATTATGGTTAAACATAAGTTAGGTTTTGGGTCAGGGTTACCGACAGGGTCTGGGCTAGGTTAGGGTTAAGGTTAGGATTACTGTTAGGGTTAGGATTAAGGTTGGTTTAGGTTGGTTTAGCCCACCAGAGTCCGACAGAGCCCGCCAGAGCCTGCCAGAGCCTGACAAGGCCCGAAAGAGCCCGCCAGAGCCCGACAAGGCCCACCAGAGCTCACCAGAGCCCGACAATGGCTGACAGAGCCCGACAATGCCCGACATAGCCCGTCAAGGCCCTACAGAGCCCGACATTGCCCCACAGAGCCCGAGAGAGCCCGCCAGAGCCCGCCAGAGCCCGACAAGGCCCGACGAGGCCCGCGAGAGCCCGCCAGAGCCCGACAAGGCCCTACAGAGTCCGAAAAGTCCCGACAGAGCCCAACAGGCCCACCAGAGCCCAACAAGGCCCGACAGAGCCCAACAGAGCCCGACAGAGCCCGACAGGGCATGCCCCGACAGGGCATGACAGGGGCAGACAAAGCTCAAGAAAGACCAACAGAGCCAGGCAGGGCCTGAGAGAGCTTGACGGATCCTCACAGAGCCTGACAAAGCTTGGCAGAGCCCAACAGGACCCGTCAGGGCCTGACAAATCTTGTCAGTTCCTGATAGAGCCTCAATGTGTATGACAGAGCCCTGGGGGTCTCAACAGAGCCTGAGAAATCTTGACAGGGCTCAGCAGACCCCAACAGGTCTCGACAGAGCCCTACAGAGCCCATCAAAACCTGACAGAGCCTGACAGACCCAAGAGGTCTCACAGGGCTTCACAAAAACCAACAGTGTCTGACAGAGCCCGACAGGAGTGCAGGTGCTGTCACTTCCAGTGAGGGTCCAGGTGATTTGATAAGGGTGGTGGGTGGGGCCTGGGGTGATTGACCCCTCCCCTTTCCCAGGGGATTGTGGGAAGGGGTGGGCGGGGCTCAGGGTATTTGAGCCCCAGTCCCCAGGTAGGGAGCTCATTCTGCTGCTGGGCTGCTTGGGTGCTGGTTCTCTGCTGCTCCTTTAGCAGTCGGCAGCTTTTGAGCTGTTTAAGCTACATGGGCAGATGTGTTTGGAGAGGTGGAGATGTCTGTTTGAGGTAGGACCTTCAGGTGCAGAAAACTTTCAATAGCAGCTGTAGTTGAAAGTATGTTTGTAACTATTTTTCGTTTATTGAATCAATTCCTTGTACTTGGCGTTTTCCCTAAATTCCTGATTGCAATGGAGATGGGGTGTTAATTCTTGGTTTCTATTGGTGTGTAACAAGTTGCTGATATAATCTCTCCTCCTAGGATGCTCAGGTTATCTACCAGGGGTTAGGATGAGCATCTCGTATCTGTAGGTGGAGTTTTAGCATTTCTGAAGGAAGCAGCAGGACCATAAGGCAGAGTGTCTTTCAAGCTACGGGGTGGCTCATCGCCTCCCTGATCACCCACAGAACAGTGTGTTGTCCACAGAACCTTTGCAGTGTGCGGTGGACCCTGGTAGATCATTCAAATGTAACTCCCAGAACTCCGTCAAGGAGAGCAATGGCTAGGGAACTAGTACGGACAACCATTATCTGAGTGCTCATTATTGTGTATGTGTTTTCGTATTGTGGGTGATGAAGGGGAAAGTGGCAACTTTCTGGTTTGTCCCAAGCACTACAGTTCTTTTGTTTCTCGCCGTCTTAGGCGTCACGAGCGCTGAGGGTTTGTGACTGCGCCCGCGGCACGACACGCCGACCGGAGCGCCCTGGAACTCAGCAGGAGGTGGGTGTCGCGGACGGCTTCGGCGTTTGCCCCGCGGCGCCGCGTGCCGGCGCGGCTTAGCGAGCGCGCGCTTTCTCGTGCTCCTGCAGGCGCTGAAGAGGAACCCGGCGACGCGGGAAGACGGCCGTTGGCGCGCGTGGCGTTTTCCTCTGCCGAAGATGGGTTCGGTCCCTCGGCCCTCTGAAAGCTAAGTGGAGGCGCGAGGGCTGGGAAGGGGCTGGGAATCGCAGGGACGGGGGGTTTAGCTCTGCTCAGGGCAAGGGCCGTCCAGGAACCGTGCCCTTGGCGCGGGTGAAGGGCCCGGGGACCTTTGCCGTGCGATGCCAGCGTGTGCCGGGCAGGGCAGCTCCAGCCTGCGTCTGCGTTGTGGTGTAGTTCGGGAAGCCTGCCTTGCGCCTGTCAGCCCGTCCTGGGGTGTCGTTGCGTTCGAGGGGCACGAAAGGCCTCTCGGGTGCCATCCCGGGATCTGGAACGCCGGTGCCGATTGGCGTAGCTGGTTTTCTGGTGTCGGCAGCCGCAAGCGTGGCGGGTTCTTGCCTTTCGGCCGTTTCTGGTCAGGGGTGTTTGTGGCGTTGTCCTGCGCTGTGCCGGCAGCTGTGCTCTCTACCCATCCAGTCTCAGGGACTGGAACTTCAAGACGCTGGGAAGAAGTTCTTAGGAGTTGCAGCAGCTTCTCGTTTGGTTGCGCCGTCTCTGCTCGGTTGTGGCGGTGCCGCCGTCTCGTCAGGAGCCGTGACGTTGGGCTCCTTTTCCGTTTGGGGTTGCAGGAGAGGCTCCTCGCCTCCCCGTAGATTATTGGGATCGATGCCCGTCTGGTCTCGGAGTGTCGTGTTCGTCGTGGAGCGTTTTTGGTGCTGTGGCCGTCGCGTGGTCTGTAAGGTTCTGCGGAGCGTCTGTCCTGGCGGGTGCGCGTTTGGCTCGGAGCTGCTCTGCCCGGACGCGTAGAGGCAGGGGAGGGTGGACGGAGCTCTGGCGGTCCCCGGTTAAGCTGCTGACGCGTTAAATTGCGTGGGCAGAGGCGGTGCGGTCACGTGGGACGGAGTAGCCGTGGGCAGGGGAGCGGAGGGTCCCCGCGCAGGCGTTTGAGAGCCTCCACGAGGGCTTGGGACGTTATTGCGCAACAGAAAGCAAACCTGTGGGCTGGCCCGGCTGTTGATGGGCTGCCGGGTGACTCGCAGAATGACCTGATTTCAGGTGCAGAGGGACAACTTGGCACGGAAGAGCGACGGAGGAGGCGAGCTGCGCGCCGTAAGCAGGTGGGTGGGTGCGCGGTGCCCGAGGGAAGCGGTGCCGTGTGGCTCTAGCTAAGCTCGGTCGTTTCTCTGTTTCCTAGGTGCGAAGCGAAGAGGAAAGCCGGCTATGGGCAGCGCAGCTCCTCGGGCAAGGTGAGCGCGGAGCGCTGGGCCGAAGCGGCAGCTGGTTTCAGGTCCCGTGTTGCTGGCGCGGGTCCGAGCGTCCTTTGGTGGTGTTTTACAGGCGGCAGCTGAGCGTCTTGGCGGTCCGCGGCGTGGCGGTCAAAAGCAAGGGCGGCCGGGTGGGCGAGCGGCCCAGGTAAGGGAGGGCGAGCTGGGACCGTCTGCGGGCAGGCTGTGTTTTCGGGCGGCGTCCGAGCGCGTGCCTCTGGTTTTGCGGGTGCCGCAGACGAGCCGGCAGGGGCGAAGCCGCACGCCGGCCGGCAGCCGAGAAGGTGAGGCGGCGGTGGGCGTGGAGGAGCCCGGTGTTGCCCGGTGACTCGCTTCAGCGTTTCCTTCTCGCTTTGCAGGCGCTTTGTGGGCCCTTTGGACCGGGAGGAGCATTTGCGGTGAGCCGGGCTAGGGGCGAGGGGGAGCGTGGCGCCGGGGACTCGTTCCGGGCGCCACAGTTCTTTTGTTTCTCGCCGTCTTAGGCGTCACGAGCGCTGAGGGTTTGTGACTGCGCCCGCGGCACGACACGCCGACCGGAGCGCCCTGGAACTCAGCAGGAGGTGGGTGTCGCGGACGGCTTCGGCGTTTGCCCCGCGGCGCCGCGTGCCGGCGCGGCTTAGCGAGCGCGCGCTTTCTCGTGCTCCTGCAGGCGCTGAAGAGGAACCCGGCGACGCGGGAAGACGGCCGTTGGCGCGCGTGGCGTTTTCCTCTGCCGAGGATGGGTTCGGTCCCTCGGCCCTCTGAAAGCTAAGTGGAGGCGCGAGGGCTGGGAAGGGGCTGGGAATCGCAGGGACGGGGGGTTTAGCTCTGCTCAGGGCAAGGGCCGTCCAGGAACCGTGCCCTTGGCGCGGGTGAAGGGCCCGGGGACCTTTGCCGTGCGATGCCAGCGTGTGCCGGGCAGGGCAGCTCCAGCCTGCGTCTGCGTTGTGGTGTAGTTCGGGAAGCCTGCCTTGCGCCTGTCAGCCCGTCCTGGGGTGTCGTTGCGTTCGAGGGGCACGAAAGGCCTCTCGGGTGCCATCCCGGGATCTGGAACGCCGGTGCCGATTGGCGTAGCTGGTTTTCTGGTGTCGGCAGCCGCAAGCGTGGCGGGTTCTTGCCTTTCGGCCGTTTCTGGTCAGGGGTGTTTGTGGCGTTGTCCTGCGCTGTGCCGGCAGCTGTGCTCTCTACCCATCCAGTCTCAGGGACTGGAACTTCAAGACGCTGGGAAGAAGTTCTTAGGAGTTGCAGCAGCTTCTCGTTTGGTTGCGCCGTCTCTGCTCGGTTGTGGCGGTGCCGCCGTCTCGTCAGGAGCCGTGACGTTGGGCTCCTTTTCCGTTTGGGGTTGCAGGAGAGGCTCCTCGCCTCCCCGTAGATTATTGGGATCGATGCCCGTCTGGTCTCGGAGTGTCGTGTTCGTCGTGGAGCGTTTTTGGTGCTGTGGCCGTCGCGTGGTCTGTAAGGTTCTGCGGAGCGTCTGTCCTGGCGGGTGCACGTTTGGCTCGGAGCTGCTCTGCCCGGACGCGTAGAGGCAGGGGAGGGTGGCCGGAGCTCTGGCGGTCCCCGGTTAAGCTGCTGACGCGTTAAATTGCGTGGGCAGAGGCGGTGCGGTCACGTGGGACGGAGTAGCCGTGGGCAGGGGAGCGGAGGGTCCCCGCGCAGGCGTTTGAGAGCCTCCACGAGGGCTTGGGACGTTATTGCGCAACAGAAAGCAAACCTGTGGGCTGGCCCGGCTGTTGATGGGCTGCCGGGTGACTCGCAGAATGACCTGATTTCAGGTGCAGAGGGACAACTCGGCACGGAAGAGCGACGGAGGAGGCGAGCTGCGCGCCGTAAGCAGGTGGGTGGGTGCCCGGTGCCCGAGGGAAGCGGTGCCGTGTGGCTCTAGCTAAGCTCGGTCGTTTCTCTGTTTCCTAGGTGCGAAGCGAAGAGGAAAGCCGGCTATGGGCAGCGCAGCTCCTCGGGCAAGGTGAGCGCGGAGCGCTGGGCCGAAGCGGCAGCTGGTTTCAGGTCCCGTGTTGCTGGCGCGGGTCCGAGCGTCCTTTGGTGGTGTTTTACAGGCGGCAGCTGAGCGTCTTGGCGGTCCGCGGCGTGGCGGTCAAAAGCAAGGGCGGCCGGGTGGGCGAGCGGCCCAGGTAAGGGAGGGCGAGCTGGGACCGTCTGCGGGCAGGCTGTGTTTTCGGGCGGCGTCCGAGCGCGTGCCTCTGGTTTTGCGGGTGCCGCAGACGAGCCGGCAGGGGCGAAGCCGCACGCCGGCCGGCAGCCGAGAAGGTGAGGCGGCGGTGGGCGTGGAGGAGCCCGGTGTTGCCCGGTGACTCGCTTCAGCGTTTCCTTCTCGCTTTGCAGGCGCTTTGTGGGCCCTTTGGACCGGGAGGAGCATTTGCGGTGAGCCGGGCTAGGGGCGAGGGGGAGCGTGGCGCCGGGGACTCGTTCCGGGCGCCACAGTTCTTTTGTTTCTCGCCGTCTTAGGCGTCACGAGCGCTGAGGGTTTGTGACTGCGCCCGCGGCACGACACGCCGACCGGAGCGCCCTGGAACTCAGCAGGAGGTGGGTGTCGCGGACGGCTTCGGCGTTTGCCCCGCGGCGCCGCGTGCCGGCGCGGCTTAGCGAGCGCGCGCTTTCTCGTGCTCCTGCAGGCGCTGAAGAGGAACCCGGCGACGCGGGAAGACGGCCGTTGGCGCGCGTGGCGTTTTCCTCTGCCGAGGATGGGTTCGGTCCCTCGGCCCTCTGAAAGCTAAGTGGAGGCGCGAGGGCTGGGAAGGGGCTGGGAATCGCAGGGACGGGGGGTTTAGCTCTGCTCAGGGCAAGGGCCGTCCAGGAACCGTGCCCTTGGCGCGGGTGAAGGGCCCGGGGACCTTTGCCGTGCGATGCCAGCGTGTGCCGGGCAGGGCAGCTCCAGCCTGCGTCTGCGTTGTGGTGTAGTTCGGGAAGCCTGCCTTGCGCCTGTCAGCCCGTCCTGGGGTGTCGTTGCGTTCGAGGGGCACGAAAGGCCTCTCGGGTGCCATCCCGGGATCTGGAACGCCGGTGCCGATTGGCGTAGCTGGTTTTCTGGTGTCGGCAGCCGCAAGCGTGGCGGGTTCTTGCCTTTCGGCCGTTTCTGGTCAGGGGTGTTTGTGGCGTTGTCCTGCGCTGTGCCGGCAGCTGTGCTCTCTACCCATCCAGTCTCAGGGACTGGAACTTCAAGACGCTGGGAAGAAGTTCTTAGGAGTTGCAGCAGCTTCTCGTTTGGTTGCGCCGTCTCTGCTCGGTTGTGGCGGTGCCGCCGTCTCGTCAGGAGCCGTGACGTTGGGCTCCTTTTCCGTTTGGGGTTGCAGGAGAGGCTCCTCGCCTCCCCGTAGATTATTGGGATCGATGCCCGTCTGGTCTCGGAGTGTCGTGTTCGTCGTGGAGCGTTTTTGGTGCTGTGGCCGTCGCGTGGTCTGTAAGGTTCTGCGGAGCGTCTGTCCTGGCGGGTGCACGTTTGGCTCGGAGCTGCTCTGCCCGGACGCGTAGAGGCAGGGGAGGGTGGCCGGAGCTCTGGCGGTCCCCGGTTAAGCTGCTGACGCGTTAAATTGCGTGGGCAGAGGCGGTGCGGTCACGTGGGACGGAGTAGCCGTGGGCAGGGGAGCGGAGGGTCCCCGCGCAGGCGTTTGAGAGCCTCCACGAGGGCTTGGGACGTTATTGCGCAACAGAAAGCAAACCTGTGGGCTGGCCCGGCTGTTGATGGGCTGCCGGGTGACTCGCAGAATGACCTGATTTCAGGTGCAGAGGGACAACTCGGCACGGAAGAGCGACGGAGGAGGCGAGCTGCGCGCCGTAAGCAGGTGGGTGGGTGCCCGGTGCCCGAGGGAAGCGGTGCCGTGTGGCTCTAGCTAAGCTCGGTCGTTTCTCTGTTTCCTAGGTGCGAAGCGAAGAGGAAAGCCGGCTATGGGCAGCGCAGCTCCTCGGGCAAGGTGAGCGCGGAGCGCTGGGCCGAAGCGGCAGCTGGTTTCAGGTCCCGTGTTGCTGGCGCGGGTCCGAGCGTCCTTTGGTGGTGTTTTACAGGCGGCAGCTGAGCGTCTTGGCGGTCCGCGGCGTGGCGGTCAAAAGCAAGGGCGGCCGGGTGGGCGAGCGGCCCAGGTAAGGGAGGGCGAGCTGGGACCGTCTGCGGGCAGGCTGCGTTTTCGGGCGGCGTCCGAGCGCGTGCCTCTGGTTTTGCGGGTGCCGCAGAGGAGCCGGCAGGGGCGAAGCCGCACGCCGGCCGGCAGCCGAGAAGGTGAGGCGGCGGTGGGCGTGGAGGAGCCCGGTGTTGCCCGGTGACTCGCTTCAGCGTTTCCTTCTCGCTTTGCAGGCGCTTTGCGGGCCCTTTGGACCGGGAGGAGCATTTGCGGTGAGCCGGGCTAGGGGCGAGGGGGAGCGTGGCGCCGGGGACTCGTTCCGGGCGCCACAGTTCTTTTGTTTCTCGCCGTCTTAGGCGTCACGAGCGCTGAGGGTTTGTGACTGCGCCCGCGGCACGACACGCCGACCGGAGCGCCCTGGAACTCAGCAGGAGGTGGGTGTCGCGGACGGCTTCGGCGTTTGCCCCGCGGCGCCGCGTGCCGGCGCGGCTTAGCGAGCGCGCGCTTTCTCGTGCTCCTGCAGGCGCTGAAGAGGAACCCGGCGACGCGGGAAGACGGCCGTTGGCGCGCGTGGCGTTTTCCTCTGCCGAAGATGGGTTCGGTCCCTCGGCCCTCTGAAAGCTAAGTGGAGGCGCGAGGGCTGGGAAGGGGCTGGGAATCGCAGGGACGGGGGGTTTAGCTCTGCTAAGGGCAAGGGCCGTCCAGGAACCGTGCCCTTGGCGCGGGTGAAGGGCCCGGGGACCTTTGCCGTGCGATGCCAGCGTGTGCCGGGCAGGGCAGCTCCAGCCTGCGTCTGCGTTGTGGTGTAGTTCGGGAAGCCTGCCTTGCGCCTGTCAGCCCGTCCTGGGGTGTCGTTGCGTTCGAGGGGCACGAAAGGCCTCTCGGGTGCCATCCCGGGATCTGGAACGCCGGTGCCGATTGGCGTAGCTGGTTTTCTGGTGTCGGCAGCCGCAAGCGTGGCGGGTTCTTGCCTTTCGGCCGTTTCTGGTCAGGGGTGTTTGTGGCGTTGTCCTGCGCTGTGCCGGCAGCTGTGCTCTCTACCCATCCAGTCTCAGGGACTGGAACTTCAAGACGCTGGGAAGAAGTTCTTAGGAGTTGCAGCAGCTTCTCGTTTGGTTGCGCCGTCTCTGCTCGGTTGTGGCGGTGCCGCCGTCTCGTCAGGAGCCGTGACGTTGGGCTCCTTTTCCGTTTGGGGTTGCAGGAGAGGCTCCTCGCCTCCCCGTATATTATTGGGATCGATGCCCGTCTGGTCTCGGAGTGTCGTGTTCGTCGTGGAGCGTTTTTGGTGCTGTGGCCGTCGCGGGGTCTATAAGGTTCTGCGGAGCGTCTGTCCTCGCGGGTGCGCGTTTGGCTCGGAGCTGCTCTGCCCGGACGCGTAGAGGCAGGGGAGGGTGGCCGGAGCTCTGGCGGTCCCCGGTTAAGCTGCTGACGCGTTAAATTGCGTGGGCAGAGGCGGTGCGGTCACGTGGGACGGAGTAGCCGTGGGCAGGGGAGCGGAGGGTCCCCGCGCAGGCGTTTGAGAGCCTCCACGAGGGCTTGGGACGTTATTGCGCAACAGAAAGCAAACCTGTGGGCTGGCCCGGCTGTTGATGGGCTGCCGGGTGACTCGCAGAATGACCTGATTTCAGGTGCAGAGGGACAACTCGGCACGGAAGAGCGACGGAGGAGGCGAGCTGCGCGCCGTAAGCAGGTGGGTGGGTGCGCGGTGCCCGAGGGAAGCGGTGCCGTGTGGCTCTAGCTAAGCTCGGTCGTTTCTCTGTTTCCTAGGTGCGAAGCGAAGAGGAAAGCCGGCTATGGGCAGCGCAGCTCCTCGGGCAAGGTGAGCGCGGAGCGCTGGGCCGAAGCGGCAGCTGGTTTCAGGTCCCGTGTTGCTGGCGCGGGTCCGAGCGTCCTTTGGTGGTGTTTTACAGGCGGCAGCTGAGCGTCTTGGCGGTCCGCGGCGTGGCGGTCAAAAGCAAGGGCGGCCGGGTGGGCGAGCGGCCCAGGTAAGGGAGGGCGAGCTGGGACCGTCTGCGGGCAGGCTGCGTTTTCGGGCGGCGTCCGAGCGCGTGCCTCTGGTTTTGCGGGTGCCGCAGAGGAGCCGGCAGGGGCGAAGCCGCACGCCGGCCGGCAGCCGAGAAGGTGAGGCGGCGGTGGGCGTGGAGGAGCCCGGTGTTGCCCGGTGACTCGCTTCAGCGTTTCCTTCTCGCTTTGCAGGCGCTTTGCGGGCCCTTTGGACCGGGAGGAGCATTTGCGGTGAGCCGGGCTAGGGGCGAGGGGGAGCGTGGCGCCGGGGACTCGTTCCGGGCGCCACAGTTCTTTTGTTTCTCGCCGTCTTAGGCGTCACGAGCGCTGAGGGTTTGTGACTGCGCCCGCGGCACGACACGCCGACCGGAGCGCCCTGGAACTCAGCAGGAGGTGGGTGGCGCGGACGGCTTCGGCGTTTGCCCCGCGGCGCCGCGTGCCGGCGCGGCTTAGCGAGCGCGCGCTTTCTCGTGCTCCTGCAGGCGCTGAAGAGGAACCCGGCGACGCGGGAAGACGGCCGTTGGCGCGCGTGGCGTTTTCCTCTGCCGAAGATGGGTTCGGTCCCTCGGCCCTCTGAAAGCTAAGTGGAGGCGCGAGGGCTGGGAAGGGGCTGGGAATCGCAGGGACGGGGGGTTTAGCTCTGCTCAGGGCAAGGGCCGTCCAGGAACCGTGCCCTTGGCGCGGGTGAAGGGCCCGGGGACCTTTGCCGTGCGATGCCAGCGTGTGCCGGGCAGGGCAGCTCCAGCCTGCGTCTGCGTTGTGGTGTAGTTCGGGAAGCCTGCCTTGCGCCTGTCAGCCCGTCCTGGGGTGTCGTTGCGTTCGAGGGGCACGAAAGGCCTCTCGGGTGCCATCCCGGGATCTGGAACGCCGGTGCCGATTGGCGTAGCTGGTTTTCTGGTGTCGGCAGCCGCAAGCGTGGCGGGTTCTTGCCTTTCGGCCGTTTCTGGTCAGGGGTGTTTGTGGCGTTGTCCTGCGCTGTGCCGGCAGCTGTGCTCTCTACCCATCCAGTCTCAGGGACTGGAACTTCAAGACGCTGGGAAGAAGTTCTTAGGAGTTGCAGCAGCTTCTCGTTTGGTTGCGCCGTCTCTGCTCGGTTGTGGCGGTGCCGCCGTCTCGTCAGGAGCCGTGACGTTGGGCTCCTTTTCCGTTTGGGGTTGCAGGAGAGGCTCCTCGCCTCCCCGTAGATTATTGGGATCGATGCCCGTCTGGTCTCGGAGTGTCGTGTTCGTCGTGGAGCGTTTTTGGTGCTGTGGCCGTCGCGTGGTCTGTAAGGTTCTGCGGAGCGTCTGTCCTGGCGGGTGCGCGTTTGGCTCGGAGCTGCTCTGCCCGGACGCGTAGAGGCAGGGGAGGGTGGCCGGAGCTCTGGCGGTCCCCGGTTAAGCTGCTGACGCGTTAAATTGCGTGGGCAGAGGCGGTGCGGTCACGTGGGACGGAGTAGCCGTGGGCAGGGGAGCGGAGGGTCCCCGCGCAGGCGTTTGAGAGCCTCCACGAGGGCTTGGGACGTTATTGCGCAACAGAAAGCAAACCTGCGGGCTGGCCCGGCTGTTGATGGGCTGCCGGGTGACTCGCAGAATGACCTGATTTCAGGTGCAGAGGGACAACTCGGCACGGAAGAGCGACGGAGGAGGCGAGCTGCGCGCCGTAAGCACGTGGGTGGGTGCGCGGTGCCCGAGGGAAGCGGTGCCGTGTGGCTCTAGCTAAGCTCGGTCGTTTCTCTGTTTCCTAGGTGCGAAGCGAAGAGGAAAGCCGGCTATGGGCAGCGCAGCTCCTCGGGCAAGGTGAGCGCGGAGCGCTGGGCCGAAGCGGCAGCTGGTTTCAGGTCCCGTGTTGCTGGCGCGGGTCCGAGCGTCCTTTGGTGGTGTTTTACAGGCGGCAGCTGAGCGTCTTGGCGGTCCGCGGCGTGGCGGTCAAAAGCAAGGGCGGCCGGGTGGGCGAGCGGCCCAGGTAAGGGAGGGCGAGCTGGGACCGTCTGCGGGCAGGCTGCGTTTTCGGGCGGCGTCCGAGCGCGTGCCTCTGGTTTTGCGGGTGCCGCAGAGGAGCCGGCAGGGGCGAAGCCGCACGCCGGCCGGCAGCCGAGAAGGTGAGGCGGCGGTGGGCGTGGAGGAGCCCGGTGTTGCCCGGTGACTCGCTTCAGCGTTTCCTTCTCGCTTTGCAGGCGCTTTGCGGGCCCTTTGGACCGGGAGGAGCATTTGCGGTGAGCCGGGCTAGGGGCGAGGGGGAGCGTGGCGCCGGGGACTCGTTCCGGGCGCCACAGTTCTTTTGTTTCTCGCCGTCTTAGGCGTCACGAGCGCTGAGGGTTTGTGACTGCGCCCGCGGTACGACACGCCGACCGGAGCGCCCTGGAACTCAGCAGGAGGTGGGTGTCGCGGACGGCTTCGGCGTTTGCCCCGCGGCGCCGCGTGCCGGCGCGGCTTAGCGAGCGCGCGCTTTCTCGTGCTCCTGCAGGCGCTGAAGAGGAACCCGGCGACGCGGGAAGACGGCCGTTGGCGCGCGTGGCGTTTTCCTCTGCCGAAGATGGGTTCGGTCCCTCGGCCCTCTGAAAGCTAAGTGGAGGCGCGAGGGCTGGGAAGGGGCTGGGAATCGCAGGGACGGGGGGTTTAGCTCTGCTCAGGGCAAGGGCCGTCCAGGAACCGTGCCCTTGGCGCGGGTGAAGGGCCCGGGGACCTTTGCCGTGCGATGCCAGCGTGTGCCGGGCAGGGCAGCTCCAGCCTGCGTCTGCGTTGTGGTGTAGTTCGGGAAGCCTGCCTTGCGCCTGTCAGCCCGTCCTGGGGTGTCGTTGCGTTCGAGGGGCACGAAAGGCCTCTCGGGTGCCATCCCGGGATCTGGAACGCCGGTGCCGATTGGCGTAGCTGGTTTTCTGGTGTCGGCAGCCGCAAGCGTGGCGGGTTCTTGCCTTTCGGCCGTTTCTGGTCAGGGGTGTTTGTGGCGTTGTCCTGCGCTGTGCCGGCAGCTGTGCTCTCTACCCATCCAGGCTCAGGGACTGGAACTTCAAGACGCTGGGAAGAAGTTCTTAGGAGTTGCAGCAGCTTCTCGTTTGGTTGCGCCGTCTCTGCTCGGTTGTGGCGGTGCCGCCGTCTCGTCAGGAGCCGTGACGTTGGGCTCCTTTTCCGTTTGGGGTTGCAGGAGAGGCTCCTCGCCTCCCCGTAGATTATTGGGATCGATGCCCGTCTGGTCTCGGAGTGTCGTGTTCGTCGTGGAGCGTTTTTGGTGCTGTGGCCGTCGCGTGGTCTGTAAGGTTCTGCGGAGCGTCTGTCCTGGCGGGTGCGCGTTTGGCTCGGAGCTGCTCTGCCCGGACGCGTAGAGGCAGGGGAGGGTGGCCGGAGCTCTGGCGGTCCCCGGTTAAGCTGCTGACGCGTTAAATTGCGTGGGCAGAGGCGGTGCGGTCACGTGGGACGGAGTAGCCGTGGGCAGGGGAGCGGAGGGTCCCCGCGCAGGCGTTTGAGAGCCTCCACGAGGGCTTGGGACGTTATTGCGCAACAGAAAGCAAACCTGTGGGCTGGCCCGGCTGTTGATGGGCTGCCGGGTGACTCGCAGAATGACCTGATTTCAGGTGCAGAGGGACAACTCGGCACGGAAGAGCGACGGAGGAGGCGAGCTGCGCGCCGTAAGCAGGTGGGTGGGTGCGCGGTGCCCGAGGGAAGCGGTGCCGTGTGGCTCTAGCTAAGCTCGGTCGTTTCTCTGTTTCCTAGGTGCGAAGCGAAGAGGAAAGCCGGCTATGGGCAGCGCAGCTCCTCGGGCAAGGTGAGCGCGGAGCGCTGGGCCGAAGCGGCAGCTGGTTTCAGGTCCCGTGTTGCTGGCGCGGGTCCGAGCGTCCTTTGGTGGTGTTTTACAGGCGGCAGCTGAGCGTCTTGGCGGTCCGCGGCGTGGCGGTCAAAAGCAAGGGCGGCCGGGTGGGCGAGCGGCCCAGGTAAGGGAGGGCGAGCTGGGACCGTCTGCGGGCAGGCTGCGTTTTCGGGCGGCGTCCGAGCGCGTGCCTCTGGTTTTGCGGGTGCCGCAGAGGAGCCGGCAGGGGCGAAGCCGCACGCCGGCCGGCAGCCGAGAAGGTGAGGCGGCGGTGGGCGTGGAGGAGCCCGGTGTTGCCCGGTGACTCGCTTCAGCGTTTCCTTCTCGCTTTGCAGGCGCTTTGCGGGCCCTTTGGACCGGGAGGAGCATTTGCGGTGAGCCGGGCTAGGGGCGAGGGGGAGCGTGGCGCCGGGGACTCGTTCCGGGCGCCACAGTTCTTTTGTTTCTCGCCGTCTTAGGCGTCACGAGCGCTGAGGGTTTGTGACTGCGCCCGCGGCACGACACGCCGACCGGAGCGCCCTGGAACTCAGCAGGAGGTGGGTGTCGCGGACGGCTTCGGCGTTTGCCCCGCGGCGCCGCGTGCCGGCGCGGCTTAGCGAGCGCGCGCTTTCTCGTGCTCCTGCAGGCGCTGAAGAGGAACCCGGCGACGCGGGAAGACGGCCGTTGGCGCGCGTGGCGTTTTCCTCTGCCGAAGATGGGTTCGGTCCCTCGGCCCTCTGAAAGCTAAGTGGAGGCGCGAGGGCTGGGAAGGGGCTGGGAATCGCAGGGACGGGGGGTTTAGCTCTGCTCAGGGCAAGGGCCGTCCAGGAACCGTGCCCTTGGCGCGGGTGAAGGGCCCGGGGACCTTTGCCGTGCGATGCCAGCGTGTGCCGGGCAGGGCAGCTCCAGCCTGCGTCTGCGTTGTGGTGTAGTTCGGGAAGCCTGCCTTGCGCCTGTCAGCCCGTCCTGGGGTGTCGTTGCGTTCGAGGGGCACGAAAGGCCTCTCGGGTGCCATCCCGGGATCTGGAACGCCGGTGCCGATTGGCGTAGCTGGTTTTCTGGTGTCGGCAGCCGCAAGCGTGGCGGGTTCTTGCCTTTCGGCCGTTTCTGGTCAGGGGTGTTTGTGGCGTTGTCCTGCGCTGTGCCGGCAGCTGTGCTCTCTACCCATCCAGGCTCAGGGACTGGAACTTCAAGACGCTGGGAAGAAGTTCTTAGGAGTTGCAGCAGCTTCTCGTTTGGTTGCGCCGTCTCTGCTCGGTTGTGGCGGTGCCGCCGTCTCGTCAGGAGCCGTGACGTTGGGCTCCTTTTCCGTTTGGGGTTGCAGGAGAGGCTCCTCGCCTCCCCGTAGATTATTGGGATCGATGCCCGTCTGGTCTCGGAGTGTCGTGTTCGTCGTGGAGCGTTTTTGGTGCTGTGGCCGTCGCGTGGTCTGTAAGGTTCTGCGGAGCGTCTGTCCTGGCGGGTGCGCGTTTGGCTCGGAGCTGCTCTGCCCGGACGCGTAGAGGCAGGGGAGGGTGGCCGGAGCTCTGGCGGTCCCCGGTTAAGCTGCTGACGCGTTAAATTGCGTGGGCAGAGGCGGTGCGGTCACGTGGGACGGAGTAGCCGTGGGCAGGGGAGCGGAGGGTCCCCGCGCAGGCGTTTGAGAGCCTCCACGAGGGCTTGGGACGTTATTGCGCAACAGAAAGCAAACCTGTGGGCTGGCCCGGCTGTTGATGGGCTGCCGGGTGACTCGCAGAATGACCTGATTTCAGGTGCAGAGGGACAACTCGGCACGGAAGAGCGACGGAGGAGGCGAGCTGCGCGCCGTAAGCAGGTGGGTGGGTGCGCGGTGCCCGAGGGAAGCGGTGCCGTGTGGCTCTAGCTAAGCTCGGTCGTTTCTCTGTTTCCTAGGTGCGAAGCGAAGAGGAAAGCCGGCTATGGGCAGCGCAGCTCCTCGGGCAAGGTGAGCGCGGAGCGCTGGGCCGAAGCGGCAGCTGGTTTCAGGTCCCGTGTTGCTGGCGCGGGTCCGAGCGTCCTTTGGTGGTGTTTTACAGGCGGCAGCTGAGCGTCTTGGCGGTCCGCGGCGTGGCGGTCAAAAGCAAGGGCGGCCGGGTGGGCGAGCGGCCCAGGTAAGGGAGGGCGAGCTGGGACCGTCTGCGGGCAGGCTGCGTTTTCGGGCGGCGTCCGAGCGCGTGCCTCTGGTTTTGCGGGTGCCGCAGAGGAGCCGGCAGGGGCGAAGCCGCACGCCGGCCGGCAGCCGAGAAGGTGAGGCGGCGGTGGGCGTGGAGGAGCCCGGTGTTGCCCGGTGACTCGCTTCAGCGTTTCCTTCTCGCTTTGCAGGCGCTTTGCGGGCCCTTTGGACCGGGAGGAGCATTTGCGGTGAGCCGGGCTAGGGGCGAGGGGGAGCGTGGCGCCGGGGACTCGTTCCGGGCGCCACAGTTCTTTTGTTTCTCGCCGTCTTAGGCGTCACGAGCGCTGAGGGTTTGTGACTGCGCCCGCGGCACGACACGCCGACCGGAGCGCCCTGGAACTCAGCAGGAGGTGGGTGTCGCGGACGGCTTCGGCGTTTGCCCCGCGGCGCCGCGTGCCGGCGCGGCTTAGCGAGCGCGCGCTTTCTCGTGCTCCTGCAGGCGCTGAAGAGGAACCCGGCGACGCGGGAAGACGGCCGTTGGCGCGCGTGGCGTTTTCCTCTGCCGAAGATGGGTTCGGTCCCTCGGCCCTCTGAAAGCTAAGTGGAGGCGCGAGGGCTGGGAAGGGGCTGGGAATCGCAGGGACGGGGGGTTTAGCTCTGCTCAGGGCAAGGGCCGTCCAGGAACCGTGCCCTTGGCGCGGGTGAAGGGCCCGGGGACCTTTGCCGTGCGATGCCAGCGTGTGCCGGGCAGGGCAGCTCCAGCCTGCGTCTGCGTTGTGGTGTAGTTCGGGAAGCCTGCCTTGCGCCTGTCAGCCCGTCCTGGGGTGTCGTTGCGTTCGAGGGGCACGAAAGGCCTCTCGGGTGCCATCCCGGGATCTGGAACGCCGGTGCCGATTGGCGTAGCTGGTTTTCTGGTGTCGGCAGCCGCAAGCGTGGCGGGTTCTTGCCTTTCGGCCGTTTCTGGTCAGGGGTGTTTGTGGCGTTGTCCTGCGCTGTGCCGGCAGCTGTGCTCTCTACCCATCCAGTCTCAGGGACTGGAACTTCAAGACGCTGGGAAGAAGTTCTTAGGAGTTGCAGCAGCTTCTCGTTTGGTTGCGCCGTCTCTGCTCGGTTGTGGCGGTGCCGCCGTCTCGTCAGGAGCCGTGACGTTGGGCTCCTTTTCCGTTTGGGGTTGCAGGAGAGGCTCCTCGCCTCCCCGTAGATTATTGGGATCGATGCCCGTCTGGTCTCGGAGTGTCGTGTTCGTCGTGGAGCGTTTTTGGTGCTGTGGCCGTCGCGGGGTCTGTAAGGTTCTGCGGAGCGTCTGTCCTGGCGGGTGCGCGTTTGGCTCGGAGCTGCTCTGCCCGGACGCGTAGAGGCAGGGGAGGGTGGCCGGAGCTCTGGCGGTCCCCGGTTAAGCTGCTGACGCGTTAAATTGCGTGGGCAGAGGCGGTGCGGTCACGTGGGACGGAGTAGCCGTGGGCAGGGGAGCGGAGGGTCCCCGCGCAGGCGTTTGAGAGCCTCCACGAGGGCTTGGGACGTTATTGCGCAACAGAAAGCAAACCTGTGGGCTGGCCCGGCTGTTGATGGGCTGCCGGGTGACTCGCAGAATGACCTGATTTCAGGTGCAGAGGGACAACTCGGCACGGAAGAGCGACGGAGGAGGCGAGCTGCGCGCCGTAAGCAGGTGGGTGGGTGCGCGGTGCCCGAGGGAAGCGGTGCCGTGTGGCTCTAGCTAAGCTCGGTCGTTTCTCTGTTTCCTAGGTGCGAAGCGAAGAGGAAAGCCGGCTATGGGCAGCGCAGCTCCTCGGGCAAGGTGAGCGCGGAGCGCTGGGCCGAAGCGGCAGCTGGTTTCAGGTCCCGTGTTGCTGGCGCGGGTCCGAGCGTCCTTTGGTGGTGTTTTACAGGCGGCAGCTGAGCGTCTTGGCGGTCCGCGGCGTGGCGGTCAAAAGCAAGGGCGGCCGGGTGGGCGAGCGGCCCAGGTAAGGGAGGGCGAGCTGGGACCGTCTGCGGGCAGGCTGCGTTTTCGGGCGGCGTCCGAGCGCGTGCCTCTGGTTTTGCGGGTGCCGCAGAGGAGCCGGCAGGGGCGAAGCCGCACGCCGGCCGGCAGCCGAGAAGGTGAGGCGGCGGTGGGCGTGGAGGAGCCCGGTGTTGCCCGGTGACTCGCTTCAGCGTTTCCTTCTCGCTTTGCAGGCGCTTTGCGGGCCCTTTGGACCGGGAGGAGCATTTGCGGTGAGCCGGGCTAGGGGCGAGGGGGAGCGTGGCGCCGGGGACTCGTTCCGGGCGCCACAGTTCTTTTGTTTCTCGCCGTCTTAGGCGTCACGAGCGCTGAGGGTTTGTGACTGCGCCCGCGGCACGACACGCCGACCGGAGCGCCCTGGAACTCAGCAGGAGGTGGGTGTCGCGGACGGCTTCGGCGTTTGCCCCGCGGCGCCGCGTGCCGGCGCGGCTTAGCGAGCGCGCGCTTTCTCGTGCTCCTGCAGGCGCTGAAGAGGAACCCGGCGACGCGGGAAGACGGCCGTTGGCGCGCGTGGCGTTTTCCTCTGCCGAAGATGGGTTCGGTCCCTCGGCCCTCTGAAAGCTAAGTGGAGGCGCGAGGGCTGGGAAGGGGCTGGGAATCGCAGGGACGGGGGGTTTAGCTCTGCTCAGGGCAAGGGCCGTCCAGGAACCGTGCCCTTGGCGCGGGTGAAGGGCCCGGGGACCTTTGCCGTGCGATGCCAGCGTGTGCCGGGCAGGGCAGCTCCAGCCTGCGTCTGCGTTGTGGTGTAGTTCGGGAAGCCTGCCTTGCGCCTGTCAGCCCGTCCTGGGGTGTCGTTGCGTTCGAGGGGCACGAAAGGCCTCTCGGGTGCCATCCCGGGATCTGGAACGCCGGTGCCGATTGGCGTAGCTGGTTTTCTGGTGTCGGCAGCCGCAAGCGTGGCGGGTTCTTGCCTTTCGGCCGTTTCTGGTCAGGGGTGTTTGTGGCGTTGTCCTGCGCTGTGCCGGCAGCTGTGCTCTCTACCCATCCAGTCTCAGGGACTGGAACTTCAAGACGCTGGGAAGAAGTTCTTAGGAGTTGCAGCAGCTTCTCGTTTGGTTGCGCCGTCTCTGCTCGGTTGTGGCGGTGCCGCCGTCTCGTCAGGAGCCGTGACGTTGGGCTCCTTTTCCGTTTGGGGTTGCAGGAGAGGCTCCTCGCCTCCCCGTAGATTATTGGGATCGATGCCCGTCTGGTCTCGGAGTGTCGTGTTCGTCGTGGAGCGTTTTTGGTGCTGTGGCCGTCGCGTGGTCTGTAAGGTTCTGCGGAGCGTCTGTCCTGGCGGGTGCGCGTTTGGCTCGGAGCTGCTCTGCCCGGACGCGTAGAGGCAGGGGAGGGTGGCCGGAGCTCTGGCGGTCCCCGGTTAAGCTGCTGACGCGTTAAATTGCGTGGGCAGAGGCGGTGCGGTCACGTGGGACGGAGTAGCCGTGGGCAGGGGAGCGGAGGGTCCCCGCGCAGGCGTTTGAGAGCCTCCACGAGGGCTTGGGACGTTATTGCGCAACAGAAAGCAAACCTGCGGGCTGGCCCGGCTGTTGATGGGCTGCCGGGTGACTCGCAGAATGACCTGATTTCAGGTGCAGAGGGACAACTCGGCACGGAAGAGCGACGGAGGAGGCGAGCTGCGCGCCGTAAGCAGGTGGGTGGGTGCGCGGTGCCCGAGGGAAGCGGTGCCGTGTGGCTCTAGCTAAGCTCGGTCGTTTCTCTGTTTCCTAGGTGCGAAGCGAAGAGGAAAGCCGGCTATGGGCAGCGCAGCTCCTCGGGCAAGGTGAGCGCGGAGCGCTGGGCCGAAGCGGCAGCTGGTTTCAGGTCCCGTGTTGCTGGCGCGGGTCCGAGCGTCCTTTGGTGGTGTTTTACAGGCGGCAGCTGAGCGTCTTGGCGGTCCGCGGCGTGGCGGTCAAAAGCAAGGGCGGCCGGGTGGGCGAGCGGCCCAGGTAAGGGAGGGCGAGCTGGGACCGTCTGCGGGCAGGCTGCGTTTTCGGGCGGCGTCCGAGCGCGTGCCTCTGGTTTTGCGGGTGCCGCAGAGGAGCCGGCAGGGGCGAAGCCGCACGCCGGCCGGCAGCCGAGAAGGTGAGGCGGCGGTGGGCGTGGAGGAGCCCGGTGTTGCCCGGTGACTCGCTTCAGCGTTTCCTTCTCGCTTTGCAGGCGCTTTGCGGGCCCTTTGGACCGGGAGGAGCATTTGCGGTGAGCCGGGCTAGGGGCGAGGGGGAGCGTGGCGCCGGGGACTCGTTCCGGGCGCCACAGTTCTTTTGTTTCTCGCCGTCTTAGGCGTCACGAGCGCTGAGGGTTTGTGACTGCGCCCGCGGCACGACACGCCGACCGGAGCGCCCTGGAACTCAGCAGGAGGTGGGTGTCGCGGACGGCTTCGGCGTTTGCCCCGCGGCGCCGCGTGCCGGCGCGGCTTAGCGAGCGCGCGCTTTCTCGTGCTCCTGCAGGCGCTGAAGAGGAACCCGGCGACGCGGGAAGACGGCCGTTGGCGCGCGTGGCGTTTTCCTCTGCCGAAGATGGGTTCGGTCCCTCGGCCCTCTGAAAGCTAAGTGGAGGCGCGAGGGCTGGGAAGGGGCTGGGAATCGCAGGGACGGGGGGTTTAGCTCTGCTCAGGGCAAGGGCCGTCCAGGAACCGTGCCCTTGGCGCGGGTGAAGGGCCCGGGGACCTTTGCCGTGCGATGCCAGCGTGTGCCGGGCAGGGCAGCTCCAGCCTGCGTCTGCGTTGTGGTGTAGTTCGGGAAGCCTGCCTTGCGCCTGTCAGCCCGTCCTGGGGTGTCGTTGCGTTCGAGGGGCACGAAAGGCCTCTCGGGTGCCATCCCGGGATCTGGAACGCCGGTGCCGATTGGCGTAGCTGGTTTTCTGGTGTCGGCAGCCGCAAGCGTGGCGGGTTCTTGCCTTTCGGCCGTTTCTGGTCAGGGGTGTTTGTGGCGTTGTCCTGCGCTGTGCCGGCAGCTGTGCTCTCTACCCATCCAGTCTCAGGGACTGGAACTTCAAGACGCTGGGAAGAAGTTCTTAGGAGTTGCAGCAGCTTCTCGTTTGGTTGCGCCGTCTCTGCTCGGTTGTGGCGGTGCCGCCGTCTCGTCAGGAGCCGTGACGTTGGGCTCCTTTTCCGTTTGGGGTTGCAGGAGAGGCTCCTCGCCTCCCCGTAGATTATTGGGATCGATGCCCGTCTGGTCTCGGAGTGTCGTGTTCGTCGTGGAGCGTTTTTGGTGCTGTGGCCGTCGCGTGGTCTGTAAGGTTCTGCGGAGCGTCTGTCCTGGCGGGTGCGCGTTTGGCTCGGAGCTGCTCTGCCCGGACGCGTAGAGGCAGGGGAGGGTGGCCGGAGCTCTGGCGGTCCCCGGTTAAGCTGCTGACGCGTTAAATTGCGTGGGCAGAGGCGGTGCGGTCACGTGGGACGGAGTAGCCGTGGGCAGGGGAGCGGAGGGTCCCCGCGCAGGCGTTTGAGAGCCTCCACGAGGGCTTGGGACGTTATTGCGCAACAGAAAGCAAACCTGTGGGCTGGCCCGGCTGTTGATGGGCTGCCGGGTGACTCGCAGAATGACCTGATTTCAGGTGCAGAGGGACAACTCGGCACGGAAGAGCGACGGAGGAGGCGAGCTGCGCGCCGTAAGCAGGTGGGTGGGTGCGCGGTGCCCGAGGGAAGCGGTGCCGTGTGGCTCTAGCTAAGCTCGGTCGTTTCTCTGTTTCCTAGGTGCGAAGCGAAGAGGAAAGCCGGCTATGGGCAGCGCAGCTCCTCGGGCAAGGTGAGCGCGGAGCGCTGGGCCGAAGCGGCAGCTGGTTTCAGGTCCCGTGTTGCTGGCGCGGGTCCGAGCGTCCTTTGGTGGTGTTTTACAGGCGGCAGCTGAGCGTCTTGGCGGTCCGCGGCGTGGCGGTCAAAAGCAAGGGCGGCCGGGTGGGCGAGCGGCCCAGGTAAGGGAGGGCGAGCTGGGACCGTCTGCGGGCAGGCTGCGTTTTCGGGCGGCGTCCGAGCGCGTGCCTCTGGTTTTGCGGGTGCCGCAGAGGAGCCGGCAGGGGCGAAGCCGCACGCCGGCCGGCAGCCGAGAAGGTGAGGCGGCGGTGGGCGTGGAGGAGCCCGGTGTTGCCCGGTGACTCGCTTCAGCGTTTCCTTCTCGCTTTGCAGGCGCTTTGCGGGCCCTTTGGACCGGGAGGAGCATTTGCGGTGAGCCGGGCTAGGGGCGAGGGGGAGCGTGGCGCCGGGGACTCGTTCCGGGCGCCACAGTTCTTTTGTTTCTCGCCGTCTTAGGCGTCACGAGCGCTGAGGGTTTGTGACTGCGCCCGCGGCACGACACGCCGACCGGAGCGCCCTGGAACTCAGCAGGAGGTGGGTGTCGCGGACGGCTTCGGCGTTTGCCCCGCGGAATCGCGTGCCGGCGCGGCTTAGCGAGCGCGCGCTTTCTCGTGCTCCTGCAGGCGCTGAAGAGGAACCCGGCGACGCGGGAAGACGGCCGTTGGCGCGCGTGGCGTTTTCCTCTGCCGAAGATGGGTTCGGTCCCTCGGCCCTCTGAAAGCTAAGTGGAGGCGCGAGGGCTGGGAAGGGGCTGGGAATCGCAGGGACGGGGGGTTTAGCTCTGCTCAGGGCAAGGGCCGTCCAGGAACCGTGCCCTTGGCGCGGGTGAAGGGCCCGGGGACCTTTGCCGTGCGATGCCAGCGTGTGCCGGGCAGGGCAGCTCCAGCCTGCGTCTGCGTTGTGGTGTAGTTCGGGAAGCCTGCCTTGCGCCTGTCAGCCCGTCCTGGGGTGTCGTTGCGTTCGAGGGGCACGAAAGGCCTCTCGGGTGCCATCCCGGGATCTGGAACGCCGGTGCCGATTGGCGTAGCTGGTTTTCTGGTGTCGGCAGCCGCAAGCGTGGCGGGTTCTTGCCTTTCGGCCGTTTCTGGTCAGGGGTGTTTGTGGCGTTGTCCTGCGCTGTGCCGGCAGCTGTGCTCTCTACCCATCCAGTCTCAGGGACTGGAACTTCAAGACGCTGGGAAGAAGTTCTTAGGAGTTGCAGCAGCTTCTCGTTTGGTTGCGCCGTCTCTGCTCGGTTGTGGCGGTGCCGCCGTCTCGTCAGGAGCCGTGACGTTGGGCTCCTTTTCCGTTTGGGGTTGCAGGAGAGGCTCCTCGCCTCCCCGTAGATTATTGGGATCGATGCCCGTCTGGTCTCGGAGTGTCGTGTTCGTCGTGGAGCGTTTTTGGTGCTGTGGCCGTCGCGTGGTCTGTAAGGTTCTGCGGAGCGTCTGTCCTGGCGGGTGCGCGTTTGGCTCGGAGCTGCTCTGCCCGGACGCGTAGAGGCAGGGGAGGGTGGCCGGAGCTCTGGCGGTCCCCGGTTAAGCTGCTGACGCGTTAAATTGCGTGGGCAGAGGCGGTGCGGTCACGTGGGACGGAGTAGCCGTGGGCAGGGGAGCGGAGGGTCCCCGCGCAGGCGTTTGAGAGCCTCCACGAGGGCTTGGGACGTTATTGCGCAACAGAAAGCAAACCTGTGGGCTGGCCCGGCTGTTGATGGGCTGCCGGGTGACTCGCAGAATGACCTGATTTCAGGTGCAGAGGGACAACTCGGCACGGAAGAGCGACGGAGGAGGCGAGCTGCGCGCCGTAAGCAGGTGGGTGGGTGCGCGGTGCCCGAGGGAAGCGGTGCCGTGTGGCTCTAGCTAAGCTCGGTCGTTTCTCTGTTTCCTAGGTGCGAAGCGAAGAGGAAAGCCGGCTCTGGGCAGCGCAGCTCCTCGGGCAAGGTGAGCGCGGAGCGCTGGGCCGAAGCGGCAGCTGGTTTCAGGTCCCGTGTTGCTGGCGCGGGTCCGAGCGTCCTTTGGTGGTGTTTTACAGGCGGCAGCTGAGCGTCTTGGCGGTCCGCGGCGTGGCGGTCAAAAGCAAGGGCGGCCGGGTGGGCGAGCGGCCCAGGTAAGGGAGGGCGAGCTGGGACCGTCTGCGGGCAGGCTGCGTTTTCGGGCGGCGTCCGAGCGCGTGCCTCTGGTTTTGCGGGTGCCGCAGAGGAGCCGGCAGGGGCGAAGCCGCACGCCGGCCGGCAGCCGAGAAGGTGAGGCGGCGGTGGGCGTGGAGGAGCCCGGTGTTGCCCGGTGACTCGCTTCAGCGTTTCCTTCTCGCTTTGCAGGCGCTTTGCGGGCCCTTTGGACCGGGAGGAGCATTTGCGGTGAGCCGGGCTAGGGGCGAGGGGGAGCGTGGCGCCGGGGACTCGTTCCGGGCGCCACAGTTCTTTTGTTTCTCGCCGTCTTAGGCGTCACGAGCGCTGAGGGTTTGTGACTGCGCCCGCGGCACGACACGCCGACCGGAGCGCCCTGGAACTCAGCAGGAGGTGGGTGTCGCGGACGGCTTCGGCGTTTGCCCCGCGGCGCCGCGTGCCGGCGCGGCTTAGCGAGCGCGCGCTTTCTCGTGCTCCTGCAGGCGCTGAAGAGGAACCCGGCGGCGCGGGAAGACGGCCGTTGGCGCGCGTGGCGTTTTCCTCTGCCGAAGATGGGTTCGGTCCCTCGGCCCTCTGAAAGCTAAGTGGAGGCGCGAGGGCTGGGAAGGGGCTGGGAATCGCAGGGACGGGGGGTTTAGCTCTGCTCAGGGCAAGGGCCGTCCAGGAACCGTGCCCTTGGCGCGGGTGAAGGGCCCGGGGACCTTTGCCGTGCGATGCCAGCGTGTGCCGGGCAGGGCAGCTCCAGCCTGCGTCTGCGTTGTGGTGTAGTTCGGGAAGCCTGCCTTGCGCCTGTCAGCCCGTCCTGGGGTGTCGTTGCGTTCGAGGGGCACGAAAGGCCTCTCGGGTGCCATCCCGGGATCTGGAACGCCGGTGCCGATTGGCGTAGCTGGTTTTCTGGTGTCGGCAGCCGCAAGCGTGGCGGGTTCTTGCCTTTCGGCCGTTTCTGGTCAGGGGTGTTTGTGGCGTTGTCCTGCGCTGTGCCGGCAGCTGTGCTCTCTACCCATCCAGTCTCAGGGACTGGAACTTCAAGACGCTGGGAAGAAGTTCTTAGGAGTTGCAGCAGCTTCTCGTTTGGTTGCGCCGTCTCTGCTCGGTTGTGGCGGTGCCGCCGTCTCGTCAGGAGCCGTGACGTTGGGCTCCTTTTCCGTTTGGGGTTGCAGGAGAGGCTCCTCGCCTCCCCGTAGATTATTGGGATCGATGCCCGTCTGGTCTCGGAGTGTCGTGTTCGTCGTGGAGCGTTTTTGGTGCTGTGGCCGTCGCGTGGTCTGTAAGGTTCTGCGGAGCGTCTGTCCTGGCGGGTGCGCGTTTGGCTCGGAGCTGCTCTGCCCGGACGCGTAGAGGCAGGGGAGGGTGGCCGGAGCTCTGGCGGTCCCCGGTTAAGCTGCTGACGCGTTAAATTGCGTGGGCAGAGGCGGTGCGGTCACGTGGGACGGAGTAGCCGTGGGCAGGGGAGCGGAGGGTCCCCGCGCAGGCGTTTGAGAGCCTCCACGAGGGCTTGGGACGTTATTGCGCAACAGAAAGCAAACCTGTGGGCTGGCCCGGCTGTTGATGGGCTGCCGGGTGACTCGCAGAATGACCTGATTTCAGGTGCAGAGGGACAACTCGGCACGGAAGAGCGACGGAGGAGGCGAGCTGCGCGCCGTAAGCAGGTGGGTGGGTGCGCGGTGCCCGAGGGAAGCGGTGCCGTGTGGCTCTAGCTAAGCTCGGTCGTTTCTCTGTTTCCTAGGTGCGAAGCGAAGAGGAAAGCCGGCTCTGGGCAGCGCAGCTCCTCGGGCAAGGTGAGCGCGGAGCGCTGGGCCGAAGCGGCAGCTGGTTTCAGGTCCCGTGTTGCTGGCGCGGGTCCGAGCGTCCTTTGGTGGTGTTTTACAGGCGGCAGCTGAGCGTCTTGGCGGTCCGCGGCGTGGCGGTCAAAAGCAAGGGCGGCCGGGTGGGCGAGCGGCCCAGGTAAGGGAGGGCGAGCTGGGACCGTCTGCGGGCAGGCTGCGTTTTCGGGCGGCGTCCGAGCGCGTGCCTCTGGTTTTGCGGGTGCCGCAGAGGAGCCGGCAGGGGCGAAGCCGCACGCCGGCCGGCAGCCGAGAAGGTGAGGCGGCGGTGGGCGTGGAGGAGCCCGGTGTTGCCCGGTGACTCGCTTCAGCGTTTCCTTCTCGCTTTGCAGGCGCTTTGCGGGCCCTTTGGACCGGGAGGAGCATTTGCGGTGAGCCGGGCTAGGGGCGAGGGGGAGCGTGGCGCCGGGGACTCGTTCCGGGCGCCACAGTTCTTTTGTTTCTCGCCGTCTTAGGCGTCACGAGCGCTGAGGGTTTGTGACTGCGCCCGCGGCACGACACGCCGACCGGAGCGCCCTGGAACTCAGCAGGAGGTGGGTGTCGCGGACGGCTTCGGCGTTTGCCCCGCGGAATCGCGTGCCGGCGCGGCTTAGCGAGCGCGCGCTTTCTCGTGCTCCTGCAGGCGCTGAAGAGGAACCCGGCGGCGCGGGAAGACGGCCGTTGGCGCGCGTGGCGTTTTCCTCTGCCGAAGATGGGTTCGGTCCCTCGGCCCTCTGAAAGCTAAGTGGAGGCGCGAGGGCTGGGAAGGGGCTGGGAATCGCAGGGACGGGGGGTTTAGCTCTGCTCAGGGCAAGGGCCGTCCAGGAACCGTGCCCTTGGCGCGGGTGAAGGGCCCGGGGACCTTTGCCGTGCGATGCCAGCGTGTGCCGGGCAGGGCAGCTCCAGCCTGCGTCTGCGTTGTGGTGTAGTTCGGGAAGCCTGCCTTGCGCCTGTCAGCCCGTCCTGGGGTGTCGTTGCGTTCGAGGGGCACGAAAGGCCTCTCGGGTGCCATCCCGGGATCTGGAACGCCGGTGCCGATTGGCGTAGCTGGTTTTCTGGTGTCGGCAGCCGCAAGCGTGGCGGGTTCTTGCCTTTCGGCCGTTTCTGGTCAGGGGTGTTTGTGGCGTTGTCCTGCGCTGTGCCGGCAGCTGTGCTCTCTACCCATCCAGTCTCAGGGACTGGAACTTCAAGACGCTGGGAAGAAGTTCTTAGGAGTTGCAGCAGCTTCTCGTTTGGTTGCGCCGTCTCTGCTCGGTTGTGGCGGTGCCGCCGTCTCGTCAGGAGCCGTGACGTTGGGCTCCTTTTCCGTTTGGGGTTGCAGGAGAGGCTCCTCGCCTCCCCGTAGATTATTGGGATCGATGCCCGTCTGGTCTCGGAGTGTCGTGTTCGTCGTGGAGCGTTTTTGGTGCTGTGGCCGTCGCGTGGTCTGTAAGGTTCTGCGGAGCGTCTGTCCTGGCGGGTGCGCGTTTGGCTCGGAGCTGCTCTGCCCGGACGCGTAGAGGCAGGGGAGGGTGGCCGGAGCTCTGGCGGTCCCCGGTTAAGCTGCTGACGCGTTAAATTGCGTGGGCAGAGGCGGTGCGGTCACGTGGGACGGAGTAGCCGTGGGCAGGGGAGCGGAGGGTCCCCGCGCAGGCGTTTGAGAGCCTCCACGAGGGCTTGGGACGTTATTGCGCAACAGAAAGCAAACCTGTGGGCTGGCCCGGCTGTTGATGGGCTGCCGGGTGACTCGCAGAATGACCTGATTTCAGGTGCAGAGGGACAACTCGGCACGGAAGAGCGACGGAGGAGGCGAGCTGCGCGCCGTAAGCAGGTGGGTGGGTGCGCGGTGCCCGAGGGAAGCGGTGCCGTGTGGCTCTAGCTAAGCTCGGTCGTTTCTCTGTTTCCTAGGTGCGAAGCGAAGAGGAAAGCCGGCTATGGGCAGCGCAGCTCCTCGGGCAAGGTGAGCGCGGAGCGCTGGGCCGAAGCGGCAGCTGGTTTCAGGTCCCGTGTTGCTGGCGCGGGTCCGAGCGTCCTTTGGTGGTGTTTTACAGGCGGCAGCTGAGCGTCTTGGCGGTCCGCGGCGTGGCGGTCAAAAGCAAGGGCGGCTGGGTGGGCGAGCGGCCCAGGTAAGGGAGGGCGAGCTGGGACCGTCTGCGGGCAGGCTGCGTTTTCGGGCGGCGTCCGAGCGCGTGCCTCTGGTTTTGCGGGTGCCGCAGACGAGCCGGCAGGGGCGAAGCCGCACGCCGGCCGGCAGCCGAGAAGGTGAGGCGGCGGTGGGCGTGGAGGAGCCCGGTGTTGCCCGGTGACTCGCTTCAGCGTTTCCTTCTCGCTTTGCAGGCGCTTTGCGGGCCCTTTGGACCGGGAGGAGCATTTGCGGTGAGCCGGGCTAGGGGCGAGGGGGAGCGTGGCGCCGGGGACTCGTTCCGGGCGCCACAGTTCTTTTGTTTCTCGCCGTCTTAGGCGTCACGAGCGCTGAGGGTTTGTGACTGCGCCCGCGGCACGACACGCCGACCGGAGCGCCCTGGAACTCAGCAGGAGGTGGGTGTCGCGGACGGCTTCGGCGTTTGCCCCGCGGCGCCGCGTGCCGGCGCGGCTTAGCGAGCGCGCGCTTTCTCGTGCTCCTGCAGGCGCTGAAGAGGAACCCGGCGACGCGGGAAGACGGCCGTTGGCGCGCGTGGCGTTTTCCTCTGCCGAAGATGGGTTCGGTCCCTCGGCCCTCTGAAAGCTAAGTGGAGGCGCGAGGGCTGGGAAGGGGCTGGGAATCGCAGGGACGGGGGGTTTAGCTCTGCTCAGGGCAAGGGCCGTCCAGGAACCGTGCCCTTGGCGCGGGTGAAGGGCCCGGGGACCTTTGCCGTGCGATGCCAGCGTGTGCCGGGCAGGGCAGCTCCAGCCTGCGTCTGCGTTGTGGTGTAGTTCGGGAAGCCTGCCTTGCGCCTGTCAGCCCGTCCTGGGGTGTCGTTGCGTTCGAGGGGCACGAAAGGCCTCTCGGGTGCCATCCCGGGATCTGGAACGCCGGTGCCGATTGGCGTAGCTGGTTTTCTGGTGTCGGCAGCCGCAAGCGTGGCGGGTTCTTGCCTTTCGGCCGTTTCTGGTCAGGGGTGTTTGTGGCGTTGTCCTGCGCTGTGCCGGCAGCTGTGCTCTCTACCCATCCAGGCTCAGGGACTGGAACTTCAAGACGCTGGGAAGAAGTTCTTAGGAGTTGCAGCAGCTTCTCGTTTGGTTGCGCCGTCTCTGCTCGGTTGTGGCGGTGCCGCCGTCTCGTCAGGAGCCGTGACGTTGGGCTCCTTTTCCGTTTGGGGTTGCAGGAGAGGCTCCTCGCCTCCCCGTAGATTATTGGGATCGATGCCCGTCTGGTCTCGGAGTGTCGTGTTCGTCGTGGAGCGTTTTTGGTGCTGTGGCCGTCGCGTGGTCTGTAAGGTTCTGCGGAGCGTCTGTCCTGGCGGGTGCGCGTTTGGCTCGGAGCTGCTCTGCCCGGACGCGTAGAGGCAGGGGAGGGTGGCCGGAGCTCTGGCGGTCCCCGGTTAAGCTGCTGACGCGTTAAATTGCGTGGGCAGAGGCGGTGCGGTCACGTGGGACGGAGTAGCCGTGGGCAGGGGAGCGGAGGGTCCCCGCGCAGGCGTTTGAGAGCCTCCACGAGGGCTTGGGACGTTATTGCGCAACAGAAAGCAAACCTGTGGGCTGGCCCGGCTGTTGATGGGCTGCCGGGTGACTCGCAGAATGACCTGATTTCAGGTGCAGAGGGACAACTCGGCACGGAAGAGCGACGGAGGAGGCGAGCTGCGCGCCGTAAGCAGGTGGGTGGGTGCGCGGTGCCCGAGGGAAGCGGTGCCGTGTGGCTCTAGCTAAGCTCGGTCGTTTCTCTGTTTCCTAGGTGCGAAGCGAAGAGGAAAGCCGGCTATGGGCAGCGCAGCTCCTCGGGCAAGGTGAGCGCGGAGCGCTGGGCCGAAGCGGCAGCTGGTTTCAGGTCCCGTGTTGCTGGCGCGGGTCCGAGCGTCCTTTGGTGGTGTTTTACAGGCGGCAGCTGAGCGTCTTGGCGGTCCGCGGCGTGGCGGTCAAAAGCAAGGGCGGCCGGGTGGGCGAGCGGCCCAGGTAAGGGAGGGCGAGCTGGGACCGTCTGCGGGCAGGCTGCGTTTTCGGGCGGCGTCCGAGCGCGTGCCTCTGGTTTTGCGGGTGCCGCAGAGGAGCCGGCAGGGGCGAAGCCGCACGCCGGCCGGCAGCCGAGAAGGTGAGGCGGCGGTGGGCGTGGAGGAGCCCGGTGTTGCCCGGTGACTCGCTTCAGCGTTTCCTTCTCGCTTTGCAGGCGCTTTGCGGGCCCTTTGGACCGGGAGGAGCATTTGCGGTGAGCCGGGCTAGGGGCGAGGGGGAGCGTGGCGCCGGGGACTCGTTCCGGGCGCCACAGTTCTTTTGTTTCTCGCCGTCTTAGGCGTCACGAGCGCTGAGGGTTTGTGACTGCGCCCGCGGCACGACACGCCGACCGGAGCGCCCTGGAACTCAGCAGGAGGTGGGTGTCGCGGACGGCTTCGGCGTTTGCCCCGCGGCGCCGCGTGCCGGCGCGGCTTAGCGAGCGCGCGCTTTCTCGTGCTCCTGCAGGCGCTGAAGAGGAACCCGGCGGCGCGGGAAGACGGCCGTTGGCGCGCGTGGCGTTTTCCTCTGCCGAAGATGGGTTCGGTCCCTCGGCCCTCTGAAAGCTAAGTGGAGGCGCGAGGGCTGGGAAGGGGCTGGGAATCGCAGGGACGGGGGGTTTAGCTCTGCTCAGGGCAAGGGCCGTCCAGGAACCGTGCCCTTGGCGCGGGTGAAGGGCCCGGGGACCTTTGCCGTGCGATGCCAGCGTGTGCCGGGCAGGGCAGCTCCAGCCTGCGTCTGCGTTGTGGTGTAGTTCGGGAAGCCTGCCTTGCGCCTGTCAGCCCGTCCTGGGGTGTCGTTGCGTTCGAGGGGCACGAAAGGCCTCTCGGGTGCCATCCCGGGATCTGGAACGCCGGTGCCGATTGGCGTAGCTGGTTTTCTGGTGTCGGCAGCCGCAAGCGTGGCGGGTTCTTGCCTTTCGGCCGTTTCTGGTCAGGGGTGTTTGTGGCGTTGTCCTGCGCTGTGCCGGCAGCTGTGCTCTCTACCCATCCAGTCTCAGGGACTGGAACTTCAAGACGCTGGGAAGAAGTTCTTAGGAGTTGCAGCAGCTTCTCGTTTGGTTGCGCCGTCTCTGCTCGGTTGTGGCGGTGCCGCCGTCTCGTCAGGAGCCGTGACGTTGGGCTCCTTTTCCGTTTGGGGTTGCAGGAGAGGCTCCTCGCCTCCCCGTAGATTATTGGGATCGATGCCCGTCTGGTCTCGGAGTGTCGTGTTCGTCGTGGAGCGTTTTTGGTGCTGTGGCCGTCGCGTGGTCTGTAAGGTTCTGCGGAGCGTCTGTCCTGGCGGGTGCGCGTTTGGCTCGGAGCTGCTCTGCCCGGACGCGTAGAGGCAGGGGAGGGTGGCCGGAGCTCTGGCGGTCCCCGGTTAAGCTGCTGACGCGTTAAATTGCGTGGGCAGAGGCGGTGCGGTCACGTGGGACGGAGTAGCCGTGGGCAGGGGAGCGGAGGGTCCCCGCGCAGGCGTTTGAGAGCCTCCACGAGGGCTTGGGACGTTATTGCGCAACAGAAAGCAAACCTGTGGGCTGGCCCGGCTGTTGATGGGCTGCCGGGTGACTCGCAGAATGACCTGATTTCAGGTGCAGAGGGACAACTCGGCACGGAAGAGCGACGGAGGAGGCGAGCTGCGCGCCGTAAGCAGGTGGGTGGGTGCGCGGTGCCCGAGGGAAGCGGTGCCGTGTGGCTCTAGCTAAGCTCGGTCGTTTCTCTGTTTCCTAGGTGCGAAGCGAAGAGGAAAGCCGGCTCTGGGCAGCGCAGCTCCTCGGGCAAGGTGAGCGCGGAGCGCTGGGCCGAAGCGGCAGCTGGTTTCAGGTCCCGTGTTGCTGGCGCGGGTCCGAGCGTCCTTTGGTGGTGTTTTACAGGCGGCAGCTGAGCGTCTTGGCGGTCCGCGGCGTGGCGGTCAAAAGCAAGGGCGGCCGGGTGGGCGAGCGGCCCAGGTAAGGGAGGGCGAGCTGGGACCGTCTGCGGGCAGGCTGCGTTTTCGGGCGGCGTCCGAGCGCGTGCCTCTGGTTTTGCGGGTGCCGCAGAGGAGCCGGCAGGGGCGAAGCCGCACGCCGGCCGGCAGCCGAGAAGGTGAGGCGGCGGTGGGCGTGGAGGAGCCCGGTGTTGCCCGGTGACTCGCTTCAGCGTTTCCTTCTCGCTTTGCAGGCGCTTTGCGGGCCCTTTGGACCGGGAGGAGCATTTGCGGTGAGCCGGGCTAGGGGCGAGGGGGAGCGTGGCGCCGGGGACTCGTTCCGGGCGCCACAGTTCTTTTGTTTCTCGCCGTCTTAGGCGTCACGAGCGCTGAGGGTTTGTGACTGCGCCCGCGGCACGACACGCCGACCGGAGCGCCCTGGAACTCAGCAGGAGGTGGGTGTCGCGGACGGCTTCGGCGTTTGCCCCGCGGCGCCGCGTGCCGGCGCGGCTTAGCGAGCGCGCGCTTTCTCGTGCTCCTGCAGGCGCTGAAGAGGAACCCGGCGACGCGGGAAGACGGCCGTTGGCGCGCGTGGCGTTTTCCTCTGCCGAAGATGGGTTCGGTCCCTCGGCCCTCTGAAAGCTAAGTGGAGGCGCGAGGGCTGGGAAGGGGCTGGGAATCGCAGGGACGGGGGGTTTAGCTCTGCTCAGGGCAAGGGCCGTCCAGGAACCGTGCCCTTGGCGCGGGTGAAGGGCCCGGGGACCTTTGCCGTGCGATGCCAGCGTGTGCCGGGCAGGGCAGCTCCAGCCTGCGTCTGCGTTGTGGTGTAGTTCGGGAAGCCTGCCTTGCGCCTGTCAGCCCGTCCTGGGGTGTCGTTGCGTTCGAGGGGCACGAAAGGCCTCTCGGGTGCCATCCCGGGATCTGGAACGCCGGTGCCGATTGGCGTAGCTGGTTTTCTGGTGTCGGCAGCCGCAAGCGTGGCGGGTTCTTGCCTTTCGGCCGTTTCTGGTCAGGGGTGTTTGTGGCGTTGTCCTGCGCTGTGCCGGCAGCTGTGCTCTCTACCCATCCAGTCTCAGGGACTGGAACTTCAAGACGCTGGGAAGAAGTTCTTAGGAGTTGCAGCAGCTTCTCGTTTGGTTGCGCCGTCTCTGCTCGGTTGTGGCGGTGCCGCCGTCTCGTCAGGAGCCGTGACGTTGGGCTCCTTTTCCGTTTGGGGTTGCAGGAGAGGCTCCTCGCCTCCCCGTAGATTATTGGGATCGATGCCCGTCTGGTCTCGGAGTGTCGTGTTCGTCGTGGAGCGTTTTTGGTGCTGTGGCCGTCGCGTGGTCTGTAAGGTTCTGCGGAGCGTCTGTCCTGGCGGGTGCGCGTTTGGCTCGGAGCTGCTCTGCCCGGACGCGTAGAGGCAGGGGAGGGTGGCCGGAGCTCTGGCGGTCCCCGGTTAAGCTGCTGACGCGTTAAATTGCGTGGGCAGAGGCGGTGCGGTCACGTGGGACGGAGTAGCCGTGGGCAGGGGAGCGGAGGGTCCCCGCGCAGGCGTTTGAGAGCCTCCACGAGGGCTTGGGACGTTATTGCGCAACAGAAAGCAAACCTGTGGGCTGGCCCGGCTGTTGATGGGCTGCCGGGTGACTCGCAGAATGACCTGATTTCAGGTGCAGAGGGACAACTCGGCACGGAAGAGCGACGGAGGAGGCGAGCTGCGCGCCGTAAGCAGGTGGGTGGGTGCGCGGTGCCCGAGGGAAGCGGTGCCGTGTGGCTCTAGCTAAGCTCGGTCGTTTCTCTGTTTCCTAGGTGCGAAGCGAAGAGGAAAGCCGGCTCTGGGCAGCGCAGCTCCTCGGGCAAGGTGAGCGCGGAGCGCTGGGCCGAAGCGGCAGCTGGTTTCAGGTCCCGTGTTGCTGGCGCGGGTCCGAGCGTCCTTTGGTGGTGTTTTACAGGCGGCAGCTGAGCGTCTTGGCGGTCCGCGGCGTGGCGGTCAAAAGCAAGGGCGGCCGGGGTGGGCGAGCGGCCCAGGTAAGGGAGGGCGAGCTGGGACCGTCTGCGGGCAGGCTGCGTTTTCGGGCGGCGTCCGAGCGCGTGCCTCTGGTTTTGCGGGTGCCGCAGAGGAGCCGGCAGGGGCGAAGCCGCACGCCGGCCGGCAGCCGAGAAGGTGAGGCGGCGGTGGGCGTGGAGGAGCCCGGTGTTGCCCGGTGACTCGCTTCAGCGTTTCCTTCTCGCTTTGCAGGCGCTTTGCGGGCCCTTTGGACCGGGAGGAGCATTTGCGGTGAGCCGGGCTAGGGGCGAGGGGGAGCGTGGCGCCGGGGACTCGTTCCGGGCGCCACAGTTCTTTTGTTTCTCGCCGTCTTAGGCGTCACGAGCGCTGAGGGTTTGTGACTGCGCCCGCGGCACGACACGCCGACCGGAGCGCCCTGGAACTCAGCAGGAGGTGGGTGTCGCGGACGGCTTCGGCGTTTGCCCCGCGGCGCCGCGTGCCGGCGCGGCTTAGCGAGCGCGCGCTTTCTCGTGCTCCTGCAGGCGCTGAAGAGGAACCCGGCGACGCGGGAAGACGGCCGTTGGCGCGCGTGGCGTTTTCCTCTGCCGAAGATGGGTTCGGTCCCTCGGCCCTCTGAAAGCTAAGTGGAGGCGCGAGGGCTGGGAAGGGGCTGGGAATCGCAGGGACGGGGGGTTTAGCTCTGCTCAGGGCAAGGGCCGTCCAGGAACCGTGCCCTTGGCGCGGGTGAAGGGCCCGGGGACCTTTGCCGTGCGATGCCAGCGTGTGCCGGGCAGGGCAGCTCCAGCCTGCGTCTGCGTTGTGGTGTAGTTCGGGAAGCCTGCCTTGCGCCTGTCAGCCCGTCCTGGGGTGTCGTTGCGTTCGAGGGGCACGAAAGGCCTCTCGGGTGCCATCCCGGGATCTGGAACGCCGGTGCCGATTGGCGTAGCTGGTTTTCTGGTGTCGGCAGCCGCAAGCGTGGCGGGTTCTTGCCTTTCGGCCGTTTCTGGTCAGGGGTGTTTGTGGCGTTGTCCTGCGCTGTGCCGGCAGCTGTGCTCTCTACCCATCCAGTCTCAGGGACTGGAACTTCAAGACGCTGGGAAGAAGTTCTTAGGAGTTGCAGCAGCTTCTCGTTTGGTTGCGCCGTCTCTGCTCGGTTGTGGCGGTGCCGCCGTCTCGTCAGGAGCCGTGACGTTGGGCTCCTTTTCCGTTTGGGGTTGCAGGAGAGGCTCCTCGCCTCCCCGTAGATTATTGGGATCGATGCCCGTCTGGTCTCGGAGTGTCGTGTTCGTCGT
This sequence comes from Columba guinea, assembly GCA_032206185.1. Classification (NCBI taxonomy): domain Eukaryota; kingdom Metazoa; phylum Chordata; class Aves; order Columbiformes; family Columbidae; genus Columba; species Columba guinea. Next base: position 56,621 of record JAVLUU010000412.1, read on the forward strand.
GGAGCGTTTTTGGTGCTGTGGCCGTCGCGTGGTCTGTAAGGTTCTGCGGAGCGTCTGTCCTGGCGGGTGCGCGTTTGGCTCGGAGCTGCTCTGCCCGGACGCGTAGAGGCAGGGGAGGGTGGCCGGAGCTCTGGCGGTCCCCGGTTAAGCTGCTGACGCGTTAAATTGCGTGGGCAGAGGCGGTGCGGTCACGTGGGACGGAGTAGCCGTGGGCAGGGGAGCGGAGGGTCCCCGCGCAGGCGTTTGAGAGCCTCCACGAGGGCTTGGGACGTTATTGCGCAACAGAAAGCAAACCTGTGGGCTGGCCCGGCTGTTGATGGGCTGCCGGGTGACTCGCAGAATGACCTGATTTCAGGTGCAGAGGGACAACTCGGCACGGAAGAGCGACGGAGGAGGCGAGCTGCGCGCCGTAAGCAGGTGGGTGGGTGCGCGGTGCCCGAGGGAAGCGGTGCCGTGTGGCTCTAGCTAAGCTCGGTCGTTTCTCTGTTTCCTAGGTGCGAAGCGAAGAGGAAAGCCGGCTCTGGGCAGCGCAGCTCCTCGGGCAAGGTGAGCGCGGAGCGCTGGGCCGAAGCGGCAGCTGGTTTCAGGTCCCGTGTTGCTGGCGCGGGTCCGAGCGTCCTTTGGTGGTGTTTTACAGGCGGCAGCTGAGCGTCTTGGCGGTCCGCGGCGTGGCGGTCAAAAGCAAGGGCGGCCGGGTGGGCGAGCGGCCCAGGTAAGGGAGGGCGAGCTGGGACCGTCTGCGGGCAGGCTGCGTTTTCGGGCGGCGTCCGAGCGCGTGCCTCTGGTTTTGCGGGTGCCGCAGAGGAGCCGGCAGGGGCGAAGCCGCACGCCGGCCGGCAGCCGAGAAGGTGAGGCGGCGGTGGGCGTGGAGGAGCCCGGTGTTGCCCGGTGACTCGCTTCAGCGTTTCCTTCTCGCTTTGCAGGCGCTTTGCGGGCCCTTTGGACCGGGAGGAGCATTTGCGGTGAGCCGGGCTAGGGGCGAGGGGGAGCGTGGCGCCGGGGACTCGTTCCGGGCGCCACAGTTCTTTTGTTTCTCGCCGTCTTAGGCGTCACGAGCGCTGAGGGTTTGTGACTGCGCCCGCGGCACGACACGCCGACCGGAGCGCCCTGGAACTCAGCAGGAGGTGGGTGTCGCGGACGGCTTCGGCGTTTGCCCCGCGGCGCCGCGTGCCGGCGCGGCTTAGCGAGCGCGCGCTTTCTCGTGCTCCTGCAGGCGCTGAAGAGGAACCCGGCGGCGCGGGAAGACGGCCGTTGGCGCGCGTGGCGTTTTCCTCTGCCGAAGATGGGTTCGGTCCCTCGGCCCTCTGAAAGCTAAGTGGAGGCGCGAGGGCTGGGAAGGGGCTGGGAATCGCAGGGACGGGGGGTTTAGCTCTGCTCAGGGCAAGGGCCGTCCAGGAACCGTGCCCTTGGCGCGGGTGAAGGGCCCGGGGACCTTTGCCGTGCGATGCCAGCGTGTGCCGGGCAGGGCAGCTCCAGCCTGCGTCTGCGTTGTGGTGTAGTTCGGGAAGCCTGCCTTGCGCCTGTCAGCCCGTCCTGGGGTGTCGTTGCGTTCGAGGGGCACGAAAGGCCTCTCGGGTGCCATCCCGGGATCTGGAACGCCGGTGCCGATTGGCGTAGCTGGTTTTCTGGTGTCGGCAGCCGCAAGCGTGGCGGGTTCTTGCCTTTCGGCCGTTTCTGGTCAGGGGTGTTTGTGGCGTTGTCCTGCGCTGTGCCGGCAGCTGTGCTCTCTACCCATCCAGTCTCAGGGACTGGAACTTCAAGACGCTGGGAAGAAGTTCTTAGGAGTTGCAGCAGCTTCTCGTTTGGTTGCGCCGTCTCTGCTCGGTTGTGGCGGTGCCGCCGTCTCGTCAGGAGCCGTGACGTTGGGCTCCTTTTCCGTTTGGGGTTGCAGGAGAGGCTCCTCGCCTCCCCGTAGATTATTGGGATCGATGCCCGTCTGGTCTCGGAGTGTCGTGTTCGTCGTGGAGCGTTTTTGGTGCTGTGGCCGTCGCGTGGTCTGTAAGGTTCTGCGGAGCGTCTGTCCTGGCGGGTGCGCGTTTGGCTCGGAGCTGCTCTGCCCGGACGCGTAGAGGCAGGGGAGGGTGGCCGGAGCTCTGGCGGTCCCCGGTTAAGCTGCTGACGCGTTAAATTGCGTGGGCAGAGGCGGTGCGGTCACGTGGGACGGAGTAGCCGTGGGCAGGGGAGCGGAGGGTCCCCGCGCAGGCGTTTGAGAGCCTCCACGAGGGCTTGGGACGTTATTGCGCAACAGAAAGCAAACCTGTGGGCTGGCCCGGCTGTTGATGGGCTGCCGGGTGACTCGCAGAATGACCTGATTTCAGGTGCAGAGGGACAACTCGGCACGGAAGAGCGACGGAGGAGGCGAGCTGCGCGCCGTAAGCAGGTGGGTGGGTGCGCGGTGCCCGAGGGAAGCGGTGCCGTGTGGCTCTAGCTAAGCTCGGTCGTTTCTCTGTTTCCTAGGTGCGAAGCGAAGAGGAAAGCCGGCTCTGGGCAGCGCAGCTCCTCGGGCAAGGTGAGCGCGGAGCGCTGGGCCGAAGCGGCAGCTGGTTTCAGGTCCCGTGTTGCTGGCGCGGGTCCGAGCGTCCTTTGGTGGTGTTTTACAGGCGGCAGCTGAGCGTCTTGGCGGTCCGCGGCGTGGCGGTCAAAAGCAAGGGCGGCCGGGTGGGCGAGCGGCCCAGGTAAGGGAGGGCGAGCTGGGACCGTCTGCGGGCAGGCTGCGTTTTCGGGCGGCGTCCGAGCGCGTGCCTCTGGTTTTGCGGGTGCCGCAGAGGAGCCGGCAGGGGCGAAGCCGCACGCCGGCCGGCGGCCGAGAAGGTGAGGCGGCGGTGGGCGTGGAGGAGCCCGGTGTTGCCCGGTGACTCGCTTCAGCGTTTCCTTCTCGCTTTGCAGGCGCTTTGCGGGCCCTTTGGACCGGGAGGAGCATTTGCGGTGAGCCGGGCTAGGGGCGAGGGGGAGCGTGGCGCCGGGGACTCGTTCCGGGCGCCACAGTTCTTTTGTTTCTCGCCGTCTTAGGCGTCACGAGCGCTGAGGGTTTGTGACTGCGCCCGCGGCACGACACGCCGACCGGAGCGCCCTGGAACTCAGCAGGAGGTGGGTGTCGCGGACGGCTTCGGCGTTTGCCCCGCGGCGCCGCGTGCCGGCGCGGCTTAGCGAGCGCGCGCTTTCTCGTGCTCCTGCAGGCGCTGAAGAGGAACCCGGCGGCGCGGGAAGACGGCCGTTGGCGCGCGTGGCGTTTTCCTCTGCCGAAGATGGGTTCGGTCCCTCGGCCCTCTGAAAGCTAAGTGGAGGCGCGAGGGCTGGGAAGGGGCTGGGAATCGCAGGGACGGGGGGTTTAGCTCTGCTCAGGGCAAGGGCCGTCCAGGAACCGTGCCCTTGGCGCGGGTGAAGGGCCCGGGGACCTTTGCCGTGCGATGCCAGCGTGTGCCGGGCAGGGCAGCTCCAGCCTGCGTCTGCGTTGTGGTGTAGTTCGGGAAGCCTGCCTTGCGCCTGTCAGCCCGTCCTGGGGTGTCGTTGCGTTCGAGGGGCACGAAAGGCCTCTCGGGTGCCATCCCGGGATCTGGAACGCCGGTGCCGATTGGCGTAGCTGGTTTTCTGGTGTCGGCAGCCGCAAGCGTGGCGGGTTCTTGCCTTTCGGCCGTTTCTGGTCAGGGGTGTTTGTGGCGTTGTCCTGCGCTGTGCCGGCAGCTGTGCTCTCTACCCATCCAGTCTCAGGGACTGGAACTTCAAGACGCTGGGAAGAAGTTCTTAGGAGTTGCAGCAGCTTCTCGTTTGGTTGCGCCGTCTCTGCTCGGTTGTGGCGGTGCCGCCGTCTCGTCAGGAGCCGTGACGTTGGGCTCCTTTTCCGTTTGGGGTTGCAGGAGAGGCTCCTCGCCTCCCCGTAGATTATTGGGATCGATGCCCGTCTGGTCTCGGAGTGTCGTGTTCGTCGTGGAGCGTTTTTGGTGCTGTGGCCGTCGCGTGGTCTGTAAGGTTCTGCGGAGCGTCTGTCCTGGCGGGTGCGCGTTTGGCTCGGAGCTGCTCTGCCCGGACGCGTAGAGGCAGGGGAGGGTGGCCGGAGCTCTGGCGGTCCCCGGTTAAGCTGCTGACGCGTTAAATTGCGTGGGCAGAGGCGGTGCGGTCACGTGGGACGGAGTAGCCGTGGGCAGGGGAGCGGAGGGTCCCCGCGCAGGCGTTTGAGAGCCTCCACGAGGGCTTGGGACGTTATTGCGCAACAGAAAGCAAACCTGTGGGCTGGCCCGGCTGTTGATGGGCTGCCGGGTGACTCGCAGAATGACCTGATTTCAGGTGCAGAGGGACAACTCGGCACGGAAGAGCGACGGAGGAGGCGAGCTGCGCGCCGTAAGCAGGTGGGTGGGTGCGCGGTGCCCGAGGGAAGCGGTGCCGTGTGGCTCTAGCTAAGCTCGGTCGTTTCTCTGTTTCCTAGGTGCGAAGCGAAGAGGAAAGCCGGCTATGGGCAGCGCAGCTCCTCGGGCAAGGTGAGCGCGGAGCGCTGGGCCGAAGCGGCAGCTGGTTTCAGGTCCCGTGTTGCTGGCGCGGGTCCGAGCGTCCTTTGGTGGTGTTTTACAGGCGGCAGCTGAGCGTCTTGGCGGTCCGCGGCGTGGCGGTCAAAAGCAAGGGCGGCCGGGTGGGCGAGCGGCCCAGGTAAGGGAGGGCGAGCTGGGACCGTCTGCGGGCAGGCTGCGTTTTCGGGCGGCGTCCGAGCGCGTGCCTCTGGTTTTGCGGGTGCCGCAGAGGAGCCGGCAGGGGCGAAGCCGCACGCCGGCCGGCGGCCGAGAAGGTGAGGCGGCGGTGGGCGTGGAGGAGCCCGGTGTTGCCCGGTGACTCGCTTCAGCGTTTCCTTCTCGCTTTGCAGGCGCTTTGCGGGCCCTTTGGACCGGGAGGAGCATTTGCGGTGAGCCGGGCTAGGGGCGAGGGGGAGCGTGGCGCCGGGGACTCGTTCCGGGCGCCACAGTTCTTTTGTTTCTCGCCGTCTTAGGCGTCACGAGCGCTGAGGGTTTGTGACTGCGCCCGCGGCACGACACGCCGACCGGAGCGCCCTGGAACTCAGCAGGAGGTGGGTGTCGCGGACGGCTTCGGCGTTTGCCCCGCGGCGCCGCGTGCCGGCGCGGCTTAGCGAGCGCGCGCTTTCTCGTGCTCCTGCAGGCGCTGAAGAGGAACCCGGCGGCGCGGGAAGACGGCCGTTGGCGCGCGTGGCGTTTTCCTCTGCCGAAGATGGGTTCGGTCCCTCGGCCCTCTGAAAGCTAAGTGGAGGCGCGAGGGCTGGGAAGGGGCTGGGAATCGCAGGGACGGGGGGTTTAGCTCTGCTCAGGGCAAGGGCCGTCCAGGAACCGTGCCCTTGGCGCGGGTGAAGGGCCCGGGGACCTTTGCCGTGCGATGCCAGCGTGTGCCGGGCAGGGCAGCTCCAGCCTGCGTCTGCGTTGTGGTGTAGTTCGGGAAGCCTGCCTTGCGCCTGTCAGCCCGTCCTGGGGTGTCGTTGCGTTCGAGGGGCACGAAAGGCCTCTCGGGTGCCATCCCGGGATCTGGAACGCCGGTGCCGATTGGCGTAGCTGGTTTTCTGGTGTCGGCAGCCGCAAGCGTGGCGGGTTCTTGCCTTTCGGCCGTTTCTGGTCAGGGGTGTTTGTGGCGTTGTCCTGCGCTGTGCCGGCAGCTGTGCTCTCTACCCATCCAGTCTCAGGGACTGGAACTTCAAGACGCTGGGAAGAAGTTCTTAGGAGTTGCAGCAGCTTCTCGTTTGGTTGCGCCGTCTCTGCTCGGTTGTGGCGGTGCCGCCGTCTCGTCAGGAGCCGTGACGTTGGGCTCCTTTTCCGTTTGGGGTTGCAGGAGAGGCTCCTCGCCTCCCCGTAGATTATTGGGATCGATGCCCGTCTGGTCTCGGAGTGTCGTGTTCGTCGTGGAGCGTTTTTGGTGCTGTGGCCGTCGCGTGGTCTGTAAGGTTCTGCGGAGCGTCTGTCCTGGCGGGTGCGCGTTTGGCTCGGAGCTGCTCTGCCCGGACGCGTAGAGGCAGGGGAGGGTGGCCGGAGCTCTGGCGGTCCCCGGTTAAGCTGCTGACGCGTTAAATTGCGTGGGCAGAGGCGGTGCGGTCACGTGGGACGGAGTAGCCGTGGGCAGGGGAGCGGAGGGTCCCCGCGCAGGCGTTTGAGAGCCTCCACGAGGGCTTGGGACGTTATTGCGCAACAGAAAGCAAACCTGTGGGCTGGCCCGGCTGTTGATGGGCTGCCGGGTGACTCGCAGAATGACCTGATTTCAGGTGCAGAGGGACAACTCGGCACGGAAGAGCGACGGAGGAGGCGAGCTGCGCGCCGTAAGCAGGTGGGTGGGTGCGCGGTGCCCGAGGGAAGCGGTGCCGTGTGGCTCTAGCTAAGCTCGGTCGTTTCTCTGTTTCCTAGGTGCGAAGCGAAGAGGAAAGCCGGCTATGGGCAGCGCAGCTCCTCGGGCAAGGTGAGCGCGGAGCGCTGGGCCGAAGCGGCAGCTGGTTTCAGGTCCCGTGTTGCTGGCGCGGGTCCGAGCGTCCTTTGGTGGTGTTTTACAGGCGGCAGCTGAGCGTCTTGGCGGTCCGCGGCGTGGCGGTCAAAAGCAAGGGCGGCCGGGTGGGCGAGCGGCCCAGGTAAGGGAGGGCGAGCTGGGACCGTCTGCGGGCAGGCTGCGTTTTCGGGCGGCGTCCGAGCGCGTGCCTCTGGTTTTGCGGGTGCCGCAGACGAGCCGGCAGGGGCGAAGCCGCACGCCGGCCGGCAGCCGAGAAGGTGAGGCGGCGGTGGGCGTGGAGGAGCCCGGTGTTGCCCGGTGACTCGCTTCAGCGTTTCCTTCTCGCTTTGCAGGCGCTTTGCGGGCCCTTTGGACCGGGAGGAGCATTTGCGGTGAGCCGGGCTAGGGGCGAGGGGGAGCGTGGCGCCGGGGACTCGTTCCGGGCGCCACAGTTCTTTTGTTTCTCGCCGTCTTAGGCGTCACGAGCGCTGAGGGTTTGTGACTGCGCCCGCGGCACGACACGCCGACCGGAGCGCCCTGGAACTCAGCAGGAGGTGGGTGTCGCGGACGGCTTCGGCGTTTGCCCCGCGGCGCCGCGTGCCGGCGCGGCTTAGCGAGCGCGCGCTTTCTCGTGCTCCTGCAGGCGCTGAAGAGGAACCCGGCGGCGCGGGAAGACGGCCGTTGGCGCGCGTGGCGTTTTCCTCTGCCGAAGATGGGTTCGGTCCCTCGGCCCTCTGAAAGCTAAGTGGAGGCGCGAGGGCTGGGAAGGGGCTGGGAATCGCAGGGACGGGGGGTTTAGCTCTGCTCAGGGCAAGGGCCGTCCAGGAACCGTGCCCTTGGCGCGGGTGAAGGGCCCGGGGACCTTTGCCGTGCGATGCCAGCGTGTGCCGGGCAGGGCAGCTCCAGCCTGCGTCTGCGTTGTGGTGTAGTTCGGGAAGCCTGCCTTGCGCCTGTCAGCCCGTCCTGGGGTGTCGTTGCGTTCGAGGGGCACGAAAGGCCTCTCGGGTGCCATCCCGGGATCTGGAACGCCGGTGCCGATTGGCGTAGCTGGTTTTCTGGTGTCGGCAGCCGCAAGCGTGGCGGGTTCTTGCCTTTCGGCCGTTTCTGGTCAGGGGTGTTTGTGGCGTTGTCCTGCGCTGTGCCGGCAGCTGTGCTCTCTACCCATCCAGTCTCAGGGACTGGAACTTCAAGACGCTGGGAAGAAGTTCTTAGGAGTTGCAGCAGCTTCTCGTTTGGTTGCGCCGTCTCTGCTCGGTTGTGGCGGTGCCGCCGTCTCGTCAGGAGCCGTGACGTTGGGCTCCTTTTCCGTTTGGGGTTGCAGGAGAGGCTCCTCGCCTCCCCGTAGATTATTGGGATCGATGCCCGTCTGGTCTCGGAGTGTCGTGTTCGTCGTGGAGCGTTTTTGGTGCTGTGGCCGTCGCGTGGTCTGTAAGGTTCTGCGGAGCGTCTGTCCTGGCGGGTGCGCGTTTGGCTCGGAGCTGCTCTGCCCGGACGCGTAGAGGCAGGGGAGGGTGGCCGGAGCTCTGGCGGTCCCCGGTTAAGCTGCTGACGCGTTAAATTGCGTGGGCAGAGGCGGTGCGGTCACGTGGGACGGAGTAGCCGTGGGCAGGGGAGCGGAGGGTCCCCGCGCAGGCGTTTGAGAGCCTCCACGAGGGCTTGGGACGTTATTGCGCAACAGAAAGCAAACCTGTGGGCTGGCCCGGCTGTTGATGGGCTGCCGGGTGACTCGCAGAATGACCTGATTTCAGGTGCAGAGGGACAACTCGGCACGGAAGAGCGACGGAGGAGGCGAGCTGCGCGCCGTAAGCAGGTGGGTGGGTGCGCGGTGCCCGAGGGAAGCGGTGCCGTGTGGCTCTAGCTAAGCTCGGTCGTTTCTCTGTTTCCTAGGTGCGAAGCGAAGAGGAAAGCCGGCTCTGGGCAGCGCAGCTCCTCGGGCAAGGTGAGCGCGGAGCGCTGGGCCGAAGCGGCAGCTGGTTTCAGGTCCCGTGTTGCTGGCGCGGGTCCGAGCGTCCTTTGGTGGTGTTTTACAGGCGGCAGCTGAGCGTCTTGGCGGTCCGCGGCGTGGCGGTCAAAAGCAAGGGCGGCCGGGTGGGCGAGCGGCCCAGGTAAGGGAGGGCGAGCTGGGACCGTCTGCGGGCAGGCTGCGTTTTCGGGCGGCGTCCGAGCGCGTGCCTCTGGTTTTGCGGGTGCCGCAGAGGAGCCGGCAGGGGCGAAGCCGCACGCCGGCCGGCGGCCGAGAAGGTGAGGCGGCGGTGGGCGTGGAGGAGCCCGGTGTTGCCCGGTGACTCGCTTCAGCGTTTCCTTCTCGCTTTGCAGGCGCTTTGCGGGCCCTTTGGACCGGGAGGAGCATTTGCGGTGAGCCGGGCTAGGGGCGAGGGGGAGCGTGGCGCCGGGGACTCGTTCCGGGCGCCACAGTTCTTTTGTTTCTCGCCGTCTTAGGCGTCACGAGCGCTGAGGGTTTGTGACTGCGCCCGCGGCACGACACGCCGACCGGAGCGCCCTGGAACTCAGCAGGAGGTGGGTGTCGCGGACGGCTTCGGCGTTTGCCCCGCGGCGCCGCGTGCCGGCGCGGCTTAGCGAGCGCGCGCTTTCTCGTGCTCCTGCAGGCGCTGAAGAGGAACCCGGCGGCGCGGGAAGACGGCCGTTGGCGCGCGTGGCGTTTTCCTCTGCCGAAGATGGGTTCGGTCCCTCGGCCCTCTGAAAGCTAAGTGGAGGCGCGAGGGCTGGGAAGGGGCTGGGAATCGCAGGGACGGGGGGTTTAGCTCTGCTCAGGGCAAGGGCCGTCCAGGAACCGTGCCCTTGGCGCGGGTGAAGGGCCCGGGGACCTTTGCCGTGCGATGCCAGCGTGTGCCGGGCAGGGCAGCTCCAGCCTGCGTCTGCGTTGTGGTGTAGTTCGGGAAGCCTGCCTTGCGCCTGTCAGCCCGTCCTGGGGTGTCGTTGCGTTCGAGGGGCACGAAAGGCCTCTCGGGTGCCATCCCGGGATCTGGAACGCCGGTGCCGATTGGCGTAGCTGGTTTTCTGGTGTCGGCAGCCGCAAGCGTGGCGGGTTCTTGCCTTTCGGCCGTTTCTGGTCAGGGGTGTTTGTGGCGTTGTCCTGCGCTGTGCCGGCAGCTGTGCTCTCTACCCATCCAGTCTCAGGGACTGGAACTTCAAGACGCTGGGAAGAAGTTCTTAGGAGTTGCAGCAGCTTCTCGTTTGGTTGCGCCGTCTCTGCTCGGTTGTGGCGGTGCCGCCGTCTCGTCAGGAGCCGTGACGTTGGGCTCCTTTTCCGTTTGGGGTTGCAGGAGAGGCTCCTCGCCTCCCCGTAGATTATTGGGATCGATGCCCGTCTGGTCTCGGAGTGTCGTGTTCGTCGTGGAGCGTTTTTGGTGCTGTGGCCGTCGCGTGGTCTGTAAGGTTCTGCGGAGCGTCTGTCCTGGCGGGTGCGCGTTTGGCTCGGAGCTGCTCTGCCCGGACGCGTAGAGGCAGGGGAGGGTGGCCGGAGCTCTGGCGGTCCCCGGTTAAGCTGCTGACGCGTTAAATTGCGTGGGCAGAGGCGGTGCGGTCACGTGGGACGGAGTAGCCGTGGGCAGGGGAGCGGAGGGTCCCCGCGCAGGCGTTTGAGAGCCTCCACGAGGGCTTGGGACGTTATTGCGCAACAGAAAGCAAACCTGCGGGCTGGCCCGGCTGTTGATGGGCTGCCGGGTGACTCGCAGAATGACCTGATTTCAGGTGCAGAGGGACAACTCGGCACGGAAGAGCGACGGAGGAGGCGAGCTGCGCGCCGTAAGCAGGTGGGTGGGTGCGCGGTGCCCGAGGGAAGCGGTGCCGTGTGGCTCTAGCTAAGCTCGGTCGTTTCTCTGTTTCCTAGGTGCGAAGCGAAGAGGAAAGCCGGCTATGGGCAGCGCAGCTCCTCGGGCAAGGTGAGCGCGGAGCGCTGGGCCGAAGCGGCAGCTGGTTTCAGGTCCCGTGTTGCTGGCGCGGGTCCGAGCGTCCTTTGGTGGTGTTTTACAGGCGGCAGCTGAGCGTCTTGGCGGTCCGCGGCGTGGCGGTCAAAAGCAAGGGCGGCCGGGTGGGCGAGCGGCCCAGGTAAGGGAGGGCGAGCTGGGACCGTCTGCGGGCAGGCTGCGTTTTCGGGCGGCGTCCGAGCGCGTGCCTCTGGTTTTGCGGGTGCCGCAGACGAGCCGGCAGGGGCGAAGCCGCACGCCGGCCGGCAGCCGAGAAGGTGAGGCGGCGGTGGGCGTGGAGGAGCCCGGTGTTGCCCGGTGACTCGCTTCAGCGTTTCCTTCTCGCTTTGCAGGCGCTTTGCGGGCCCTTTGGACCGGGAGGAGCATTTGCGGTGAGCCGGGCTAGGGGCGAGGGGGAGCGTGGCGCCGGGGACTCGTTCCGGGCGCCACAGTTCTTTTGTTTCTCGCCGTCTTAGGCGTCACGAGCGCTGAGGGTTTGTGACTGCGCCCGCGGCACGACACGCCGACCGGAGCGCCCTGGAACTCAGCAGGAGGTGGGTGTCGCGGACGGCTTCGGCGTTTGCCCCGCGGCGCCGCGTGCCGGCGCGGCTTAGCGAGCGCGCGCTTTCTCGTGCTCCTGCAGGCGCTGAAGAGGAACCCGGCGACGCGGGAAGACGGCCGTTGGCGCGCGTGGCGTTTTCCTCTGCCGAAGATGGGTTCGGTCCCTCGGCCCTCTGAAAGCTAAGTGGAGGCGCGAGGGCTGGGAAGGGGCTGGGAATCGCAGGGACGGGGGGTTTAGCTCTGCTCAGGGCAAGGGCCGTCCAGGAACCGTGCCCTTGGCGCGGGTGAAGGGCCCGGGGACCTTTGCCGTGCGATGCCAGCGTGTGCCGGGCAGGGCAGCTCCAGCCTGCGTCTGCGTTGTGGTGTAGTTCGGGAAGCCTGCCTTGCGCCTGTCAGCCCGTCCTGGGGTGTCGTTGCGTTCGAGGGGCACGAAAGGCCTCTCGGGTGCCATCCCGGGATCTGGAACGCCGGTGCCGATTGGCGTAGCTGGTTTTCTGGTGTCGGCAGCCGCAAGCGTGGCGGGTTCTTGCCTTTCGGCCGTTTCTGGTCAGGGGTGTTTGTGGCGTTGTCCTGCGCTGTGCCGGCAGCTGTGCTCTCTACCCATCCAGTCTCAGGGACTGGAACTTCAAGACGCTGGGAAGAAGTTCTTAGGAGTTGCAGCAGCTTCTCGTTTGGTTGCGCCGTCTCTGCTCGGTTGTGGCGGTGCCGCCGTCTCGTCAGGAGCCGTGACGTTGGGCTCCTTTTCCGTTTGGGGTTGCAGGAGAGGCTCCTCGCCTCCCCGTAGATTATTGGGATCGATGCCCGTCTGGTCTCGGAGTGTCGTGTTCGTCGTGGAGCGTTTTTGGTGCTGTGGCCGTCGCGTGGTCTGTAAGGTTCTGCGGAGCGTCTGTCCTGGCGGGTGCGCGTTTGGCTCGGAGCTGCTCTGCCCGGACGCGTAGAGGCAGGGGAGGGTGGCCGGAGCTCTGGCGGTCCCCGGTTAAGCTGCTGACGCGTTAAATTGCGTGGGCAGAGGCGGTGCGGTCACGTGGGACGGAGTAGCCGTGGGCAGGGGAGCGGAGGGTCCCCGCGCAGGCGTTTGAGAGCCTCCACGAGGGCTTGGGACGTTATTGCGCAACAGAAAGCAAACCTGCGGGCTGGCCCGGCTGTTGATGGGCTGCCGGGTGACTCGCAGAATGACCTGATTTCAGGTGCAGAGGGACAACTCGGCACGGAAGAGCGACGGAGGAGGCGAGCTGCGCGCCGTAAGCAGGTGGGTGGGTGCGCGGTGCCCGAGGGAAGCGGTGCCGTGTGGCTCTAGCTAAGCTCGGTCGTTTCTCTGTTTCCTAGGTGCGAAGCGAAGAGGAAAGCCGGCTATGGGCAGCGCAGCTCCTCGGGCAAGGTGAGCGCGGAGCGCTGGGCCGAAGCGGCAGCTGGTTTCAGGTCCCGTGTTGCTGGCGCGGGTCCGAGCGTCCTTTGGTGGTGTTTTACAGGCGGCAGCTGAGCGTCTTGGCGGTCCGCGGCGTGGCGGTCAAAAGCAAGGGCGGCCGGGTGGGCGAGCGGCCCAGGTAAGGGAGGGCGAGCTGGGACCGTCTGCGGGCAGGCTGCGTTTTCGGGCGGCGTCCGAGCGCGTGCCTCTGGTTTTGCGGGTGCCGCAGAGGAGCCGGCAGGGGCGAAGCCGCACGCCGGCCGGCAGCCGAGAAGGTGAGGCGGCGGTGGGCGTGGAGGAGCCCGGTGTTGCCCGGTGACTCGCTTCAGCGTTTCCTTCTCGCTTTGCAGGCGCTTTGCGGGCCCTTTGGACCGGGAGGAGCATTTGCGGTGAGCCGGGCTAGGGGCGAGGGGGAGCGTGGCGCCGGGGACTCGTTCCGGGCGCCACAGTTCTTTTGTTTCTCGCCGTCTTAGGCGTCACGAGCGCTGAGGGTTTGTGACTGCGCCCGCGGCACGACACGCCGACCGGAGCGCCCTGGAACTCAGCAGGAGGTGGGTGTCGCGGACGGCTTCGGCGTTTGCCCCGCGGCGCCGCGTGCCGGCGCGGCTTAGCGAGCGCGCGCTTTCTCGTGCTCCTGCAGGCGCTGAAGAGGAACCCGGCGGCGCGGGAAGACGGCCGTTGGCGCGCGTGGCGTTTTCCTCTGCCGAGGATGGGTTCGGTCCCTCGGCCCTCTGAAAGCTAAGTGGAGGCGCGAGGGCTGGGAAGGGGCTGGGAATCGCAGGGACGGGGGGTTTAGCTCTGCTCAGGGCAAGGGCCGTCCAGGAACCGTGCCCTTGGCGCGGGTGAAGGGCCCGGGGACCTTTGCCGTGCGATGCCAGCGTGTGCCGGGCAGGGCAGCTCCAGCCTGCGTCTGCGTTGTGGTGTAGTTCGGGAAGCCTGCCTTGCGCCTGTCAGCCCGTCCTGGGGTGTCGTTGCGTTCGAGGGGCACGAAAGGCCTCTCGGGTGCCATCCCGGGATCTGGAACGCCGGTGCCGATTGGCGTAGCTGGTTTTCTGGTGTCGGCAGCCGCAAGCGTGGCGGGTTCTTGCCTTTCGGCCGTTTCTGGTCAGGGGTGTTTGTGGCGTTGTCCTGCGCTGTGCCGGCAGCTGTGCTCTCTACCCATCCAGTCTCAGGGACTGGAACTTCAAGACGCTGGGAAGAAGTTCTTAGGAGTTGCAGCAGCTTCTCGTTTGGTTGCGCCGTCTCTGCTCGGTTGTGGCGGTGCCGCCGTCTCGTCAGGAGCCGTGACGTTGGGCTCCTTTTCCGTTTGGGGTTGCAGGAGAGGCTCCTCGCCTCCCCGTAGATTATTGGGATCGATGCCCGTCTGGTCTCGGAGTGTCGTGTTCGTCGTGGAGCGTTTTTGGTGCTGTGGCCGTCGCGTGGTCTGTAAGGTTCTGCGGAGCGTCTGTCCTGGCGGGTGCGCGTTTGGCTCGGAGCTGCTCTGCCCGGACGCGTAGAGGCAGGGGAGGGTGGCCGGAGCTCTGGCGGTCCCCGGTTAAGCTGCTGACGCGTTAAATTGCGTGGGCAGAGGCGGTGCGGTCACGTGGGACGGAGTAGCCGTGGGCAGGGGAGCGGAGGGTCCCCGCGCAGGCGTTTGAGAGCCTCCACGAGGGCTTGGGACGTTATTGCGCAACAGAAAGCAAACCTGTGGGCTGGCCCGGCTGTTGATGGGCTGCCGGGTGACTCGCAGAATGACCTGATTTCAGGTGCAGAGGGACAACTCGGCACGGAAGAGCGACGGAGGAGGCGAGCTGCGCGCCGTAAGCAGGTGGGTGGGTGCGCGGTGCCCGAGGGAAGCGGTGCCGTGTGGCTCTAGCTAAGCTCGGTCGTTTCTCTGTTTCCTAGGTGCGAAGCGAAGAGGAAAGCCGGCTATGGGCAGCGCAGCTCCTCGGGCAAGGTGAGCGCGGAGCGCTGGGCCGAAGCGGCAGCTGGTTTCAGGTCCCGTGTTGCTGGCGCGGGTCCGAGCGTCCTTTGGTGGTGTTTTACAGGCGGCAGCTGAGCGTCTTGGCGGTCCGCGGCGTGGCGGTCAAAAGCAAGGGCGGCCGGGTGGGCGAGCGGCCCAGGTAAGGGAGGGCGAGCTGGGACCGTCTGCGGGCAGGCTGCGTTTTCGGGCGGCGTCCGAGCGCGTGCCTCTGGTTTTGCGGGTGCCGCAGAGGAGCCGGCAGGGGCGAAGCCGCACGCCGGCCGGCAGCCGAGAAGGTGAGGCGGCGGTGGGCGTGGAGGAGCCCGGTGTTGCCCGGTGACTCGCTTCAGCGTTTCCTTCTCGCTTTGCAGGCGCTTTGCGGGCCCTTTGGACCGGGAGGAGCATTTGCGGTGAGCCGGGCTAGGGGCGAGGGGGAGCGTGGCGCCGGGGACTCGTTCCGGGCGCCACAGTTCTTTTGTTTCTCGCCGTCTTAGGCGTCACGAGCGCTGAGGGTTTGTGACTGCGCCCGCGGCACGACACGCCGACCGGAGCGCCCTGGAACTCAGCAGGAGGTGGGTGTCGCGGACGGCTTCGGCGTTTGCCCCGCGGCGCCGCGTGCCGGCGCGGCTTAGCGAGCGCGCGCTTTCTCGTGCTCCTGCAGGCGCTGAAGAGGAACCCGGCGGCGCGGGAAGACGGCCGTTGGCGCGCGTGGCGTTTTCCTCTGCCGAGGATGGGTTCGGTCCCTCGGCCCTCTGAAAGCTAAGTGGAGGCGCGAGGGCTGGGAAGGGGCTGGGAATCGCAGGGACGGGGGGTTTAGCTCTGCTCAGGGCAAGGGCCGTCCAGGAACCGTGCCCTTGGCGCGGGTGAAGGGCCCGGGGACCTTTGCCGTGCGATGCCAGCGTGTGCCGGGCAGGGCAGCTCCAGCCTGCGTCTGCGTTGTGGTGTAGTTCGGGAAGCCTGCCTTGCGCCTGTCAGCCCGTCCTGGGGTGTCGTTGCGTTCGAGGGGCACGAAAGGCCTCTCGGGTGCCATCCCGGGATCTGGAACGCCGGTGCCGATTGGCGTAGCTGGTTTTCTGGTGTCGGCAGCCGCAAGCGTGGCGGGTTCTTGCCTTTCGGCCGTTTCTGGTCAGGGGTGTTTGTGGCGTTGTCCTGCGCTGTGCCGGCAGCTGTGCTCTCTACCCATCCAGTCTCAGGGACTGGAACTTCAAGACGCTGGGAAGAAGTTCTTAGGAGTTGCAGCAGCTTCTCGTTTGGTTGCGCCGTCTCTGCTCGGTTGTGGCGGTGCCGCCGTCTCGTCAGGAGCCGTGACGTTGGGCTCCTTTTCCGTTTGGGGTTGCAGGAGAGGCTCCTCGCCTCCCCGTAGATTATTGGGATCGATGCCCGTCTGGTCTCGGAGTGTCGTGTTCGTCGTGGAGCGTTTTTGGTGCTGTGGCCGTCGCGTGGTCTGTAAGGTTCTGCGGAGCGTCTGTCCTGGCGGGTGCGCGTTTGGCTCGGAGCTGCTCTGCCCGGACGCGTAGAGGCAGGGGAGGGTGGCCGGAGCTCTGGCGGTCCCCGGTTAAGCTGCTGACGCGTTAAATTGCGTGGGCAGAGGCGGTGCGGTCACGTGGGACGGAGTAGCCGTGGGCAGGGGAGCGGAGGGTCCCCGCGCAGGCGTTTGAGAGCCTCCACGAGGGCTTGGGACGTTATTGCGCAACAGAAAGCAAACCTGCGGGCTGGCCCGGCTGTTGATGGGCTGCCGGGTGACTCGCAGAATGACCTGATTTCAGGTGCAGAGGGACAACTCGGCACGGAAGAGCGACGGAGGAGGCGAGCTGCGCGCCGTAAGCAGGTGGGTGGGTGCGCGGTGCCCGAGGGAAGCGGTGCCGTGTGGCTCTAGCTAAGCTCGGTCGTTTCTCTGTTTCCTAGGTGCGAAGCGAAGAGGAAAGCCGGCTATGGGCAGCGCAGCTCCTCGGGCAAGGTGAGCGCGGAGCGCTGGGCCGAAGCGGCAGCTGGTTTCAGGTCCCGTGTTGCTGGCGCGGGTCCGAGCGTCCTTTGGTGGTGTTTTACAGGCGGCAGCTGAGCGTCTTGGCGGTCCGCGGCGTGGCGGTCAAAAGCAAGGGCGGCCGGGTGGGCGAGCGGCCCAGGTAAGGGAGGGCGAGCTGGGACCGTCTGCGGGCAGGCTGCGTTTTCGGGCGGCGTCCGAGCGCGTGCCTCTGGTTTTGCGGGTGCCGCAGAGGAGCCGGCAGGGGCGAAGCCGCACGCCGGCCGGCAGCCGAGAAGGTGAGGCGGCGGTGGGCGTGGAGGAGCCCGGTGTTGCCCGGTGACTCGCTTCAGCGTTTCCTTCTCGCTTTGCAGGCGCTTTGCGGGCCCTTTGGACCGGGAGGAGCATTTGCGGTGAGCCGGGCTAGGGGCGAGGGGGAGCGTGGCGCCGGGGACTCGTTCCGGGCGCCACAGTTCTTTTGTTTCTCGCCGTCTTAGGCGTCACGAGCGCTGAGGGTTTGTGACTGCGCCCGCGGCACGACACGCCGACCGGAGCGCCCTGGAACTCAGCAGGAGGTGGGTGTCGCGGACGGCTTCGGCGTTTGCCCCGCGGCGCCGCGTGCCGGCGCGGCTTAGCGAGCGCGCGCTTTCTCGTGCTCCTGCAGGCGCTGAAGAGGAACCCGGCGGCGCGGGAAGACGGCCGTTGGCGCGCGTGGCGTTTTCCTCTGCCGAGGATGGGTTCGGTCCCTCGGCCCTCTGAAAGCTAAGTGGAGGCGCGAGGGCTGGGAAGGGGCTGGGAATCGCAGGGACGGGGGGTTTAGCTCTGCTCAGGGCAAGGGCCGTCCAGGAACCGTGCCCTTGGCGCGGGTGAAGGGCCCGGGGACCTTTGCCGTGCGATGCCAGCGTGTGCCGGGCAGGGCAGCTCCAGCCTGCGTCTGCGTTGTGGTGTAGTTCGGGAAGCCTGCCTTGCGCCTGTCAGCCCGTCCTGGGGTGTCGTTGCGTTCGAGGGGCACGAAAGGCCTCTCGGGTGCCATCCCGGGATCTGGAACGCCGGTGCCGATTGGCGTAGCTGGTTTTCTGGTGTCGGCAGCCGCAAGCGTGGCGGGTTCTTGCCTTTCGGCCGTTTCTGGTCAGGGGTGTTTGTGGCGTTGTCCTGCGCTGTGCCGGCAGCTGTGCTCTCTACCCATCCAGTCTCAGGGACTGGAACTTCAAGACGCTGGGAAGAAGTTCTTAGGAGTTGCAGCAGCTTCTCGTTTGGTTGCGCCGTCTCTGCTCGGTTGTGGCGGTGCCGCCGTCTCGTCAGGAGCCGTGACGTTGGGCTCCTTTTCCGTTTGGGGTTGCAGGAGAGGCTCCTCGCCTCCCCGTAGATTATTGGGATCGATGCCCGTCTGGTCTCGGAGTGTCGTGTTCGTCGTGGAGCGTTTTTGGTGCTGTGGCCGTCGCGTGGTCTGTAAGGTTCTGCGGAGCGTCTGTCCTGGCGGGTGCGCGTTTGGCTCGGAGCTGCTCTGCCCGGACGCGTAGAGGCAGGGGAGGGTGGCCGGAGCTCTGGCGGTCCCCGGTTAAGCTGCTGACGCGTTAAATTGCGTGGGCAGAGGCGGTGCGGTCACGTGGGACGGAGTAGCCGTGGGCAGGGGAGCGGAGGGTCCCCGCGCAGGCGTTTGAGAGCCTCCACGAGGGCTTGGGACGTTATTGCGCAACAGAAAGCAAACCTGCGGGCTGGCCCGGCTGTTGATGGGCTGCCGGGTGACTCGCAGAATGACCTGATTTCAGGTGCAGAGGGACAACTCGGCACGGAAGAGCGACGGAGGAGGCGAGCTGCGCGCCGTAAGCAGGTGGGTGGGTGCGCGGTGCCCGAGGGAAGCGGTGCCGTGTGGCTCTAGCTAAGCTCGGTCGTTTCTCTGTTTCCTAGGTGCGAAGCGAAGAGGAAAGCCGGCTATGGGCAGCGCAGCTCCTCGGGCAAGGTGAGCGCGGAGCGCTGGGCCGAAGCGGCAGCTGGTTTCAGGTCCCGTGTTGCTGGCGCGGGTCCGAGCGTCCTTTGGTGGTGTTTTACAGGCGGCAGCTGAGCGTCTTGGCGGTCCGCGGCGTGGCGGTCAAAAGCAAGGGCGGCCGGGTGGGCGAGCGGCCCAGGTAAGGGAGGGCGAGCTGGGACCGTCTGCGGGCAGGCTGCGTTTTCGGGCGGCGTCCGAGCGCGTGCCTCTGGTTTTGCGGGTGCCGCAGAGGAGCCGGCAGGGGCGAAGCCGCACGCCGGCCGGCAGCCGAGAAGGTGAGGCGGCGGTGGGCGTGGAGGAGCCCGGTGTTGCCCGGTGACTCGCTTCAGCGTTTCCTTCTCGCTTTGCAGGCGCTTTGCGGGCCCTTTGGACCGGGAGGAGCATTTGCGGTGAGCCGGGCTAGGGGCGAGGGGGAGCGTGGCGCCGGGGACTCGTTCCGGGCGCCACAGTTCTTTTGTTTCTCGCCGTCTTAGGCGTCACGAGCGCTGAGGGTTTGTGACTGCGCCCGCGGCACGACACGCCGACCGGAGCGCCCTGGAACTCAGCAGGAGGTGGGTGTCGCGGACGGCTTCGGCGTTTGCCCCGCGGCGCCGCGTGCCGGCGCGGCTTAGCGAGCGCGCGCTTTCTCGTGCTCCTGCAGGCGCTGAAGAGGAACCCGGCGGCGCGGGAAGACGGCCGTTGGCGCGCGTGGCGTTTTCCTCTGCCGAGGATGGGTTCGGTCCCTCGGCCCTCTGAAAGCTAAGTGGAGGCGCGAGGGCTGGGAAGGGGCTGGGAATCGCAGGGACGGGGGGTTTAGCTCTGCTCAGGGCAAGGGCCGTCCAGGAACCGTGCCCTTGGCGCGGGTGAAGGGCCCGGGGACCTTTGCCGTGCGATGCCAGCGTGTGCCGGGCAGGGCAGCTCCAGCCTGCGTCTGCGTTGTGGTGTAGTTCGGGAAGCCTGCCTTGCGCCTGTCAGCCCGTCCTGGGGTGTCGTTGCGTTCGAGGGGCACGAAAGGCCTCTCGGGTGCCATCCCGGGATCTGGAACGCCGGTGCCGATTGGCGTAGCTGGTTTTCTGGTGTCGGCAGCCGCAAGCGTGGCGGGTTCTTGCCTTTCGGCCGTTTCTGGTCAGGGGTGTTTGTGGCGTTGTCCTGCGCTGTGCCGGCAGCTGTGCTCTCTACCCATCCAGTCTCAGGGACTGGAACTTCAAGACGCTGGGAAGAAGTTCTTAGGAGTTGCAGCAGCTTCTCGTTTGGTTGCGCCGTCTCTGCTCGGTTGTGGCGGTGCCGCCGTCTCGTCAGGAGCCGTGACGTTGGGCTCCTTTTCCGTTTGGGGTTGCAGGAGAGGCTCCTCGCCTCCCCGTAGATTATTGGGATCGATGCCCGTCTGGTCTCGGAGTGTCGTGTTCGTCGTGGAGCGTTTTTGGTGCTGTGGCCGTCGCGTGGTCTGTAAGGTTCTGCGGAGCGTCTGTCCTGGCGGGTGCGCGTTTGGCTCGGAGCTGCTCTGCCCGGACGCGTAGAGGCAGGGGAGGGTGGCCGGAGCTCTGGCGGTCCCCGGTTAAGCTGCTGACGCGTTAAATTGCGTGGGCAGAGGCGGTGCGGTCACGTGGGACGGAGTAGCCGTGGGCAGGGGAGCGGAGGGTCCCCGCGCAGGCGTTTGAGAGCCTCCACGAGGGCTTGGGACGTTATTGCGCAACAGAAAGCAAACCTGCGGGCTGGCCCGGCTGTTGATGGGCTGCCGGGTGACTCGCAGAATGACCTGATTTCAGGTGCAGAGGGACAACTCGGCACGGAAGAGCGACGGAGGAGGCGAGCTGCGCGCCGTAAGCAGGTGGGTGGGTGCGCGGTGCCCGAGGGAAGCGGTGCCGTGTGGCTCTAGCTAAGCTCGGTCGTTTCTCTGTTTCCTAGGTGCGAAGCGAAGAGGAAAGCCGGCTATGGGCAGCGCAGCTCCTCGGGCAAGGTGAGCGCGGAGCGCTGGGCCGAAGCGGCAGCTGGTTTCAGGTCCCGTGTTGCTGGCGCGGGTCCGAGCGTCCTTTGGTGGTGTTTTACAGGCGGCAGCTGAGCGTCTTGGCGGTCCGCGGCGTGGCGGTCAAAAGCAAGGGCGGCCGGGTGGGCGAGCGGCCCAGGTAAGGGAGGGCGAGCTGGGACCGTCTGCGGGCAGGCTGCGTTTTCGGGCGGCGTCCGAGCGCGTGCCTCTGGTTTTGCGGGTGCCGCAGAGGAGCCGGCAGGGGCGAAGCCGCACGCCGGCCGGCAGCCGAGAAGGTGAGGCGGCGGTGGGCGTGGAGGAGCCCGGTGTTGCCCGGTGACTCGCTTCAGCGTTTCCTTCTCGCTTTGCAGGCGCTTTGCGGGCCCTTTGGACCGGGAGGAGCATTTGCGGTGAGCCGGGCTAGGGGCGAGGGGGAGCGTGGCGCCGGGGACTCGTTCCGGGCGCCACAGTTCTTTTGTTTCTCGCCGTCTTAGGCGTCACGAGCGCTGAGGGTTTGTGACTGCGCCCGCGGCACGACACGCCGACCGGAGCGCCCTGGAACTCAGCAGGAGGTGGGTGTCGCGGACGGCTTCGGCGTTTGCCCCGCGGCGCCGCGTGCCGGCGCGGCTTAGCGAGCGCGCGCTTTCTCGTGCTCCTGCAGGCGCTGAAGAGGAACCCGGCGGCGCGGGAAGACGGCCGTTGGCGCGCGTGGCGTTTTCCTCTGCCGAAGATGGGTTCGGTCCCTCGGCCCTCTGAAAGCTAAGTGGAGGCGCGAGGGCTGGGAAGGGGCTGGGAATCGCAGGGACGGGGGGTTTAGCTCTGCTCAGGGCAAGGGCCGTCCAGGAACCGTGCCCTTGGCGCGGGTGAAGGGCCCGGGGACCTTTGCCGTGCGATGCCAGCGTGTGCCGGGCAGGGCAGCTCCAGCCTGCGTCTGCGTTGTGGTGTAGTTCGGGAAGCCTGCCTTGCGCCTGTCAGCCCGTCCTGGGGTGTCGTTGCGTTCGAGGGGCACGAAAGGCCTCTCGGGTGCCATCCCGGGATCTGGAACGCCGGTGCCGATTGGCGTAGCTGGTTTTCTGGTGTCGGCAGCCGCAAGCGTGGCGGGTTCTTGCCTTTCGGCCGTTTCTGGTCAGGGGTGTTTGTGGCGTTGTCCTGCGCTGTGCCGGCAGCTGTGCTCTCTACCCATCCAGTCTCAGGGACTGGAACTTCAAGACGCTGGGAAGAAGTTCTTAGGAGTTGCAGCAGCTTCTCGTTTGGTTGCGCCGTCTCTGCTCGGTTGTGGCGGTGCCGCCGTCTCGTCAGGAGCCGTGACGTTGGGCTCCTTTTCCGTTTGGGGTTGCAGGAGAGGCTCCTCGCCTCCCCGTAGATTATTGGGATCGATGCCCGTCTGGTCTCGGAGTGTCGTGTTCGTCGTGGAGCGTTTTTGGTGCTGTGGCCGTCGCGTGGTCTGTAAGGTTCTGCGGAGCGTCTGTCCTGGCGGGTGCGCGTTTGGCTCGGAGCTGCTCTGCCCGGACGCGTAGAGGCAGGGGAGGGTGGCCGGAGCTCTGGCGGTCCCCGGTTAAGCTGCTGACGCGTTAAATTGCGTGGGCAGAGGCGGTGCGGTCACGTGGGACGGAGTAGCCGTGGGCAGGGGAGCGGAGGGTCCCCGCGCAGGCGTTTGAGAGCCTCCACGAGGGCTTGGGACGTTATTGCGCAACAGAAAGCAAACCTGCGGGCTGGCCCGGCTGTTGATGGGCTGCCGGGTGACTCGCAGAATGACCTGATTTCAGGTGCAGAGGGACAACTCGGCACGGAAGAGCGACGGAGGAGGCGAGCTGCGCGCCGTAAGCAGGTGGGTGGGTGCGCGGTGCCCGAGGGAAGCGGTGCCGTGTGGCTCTAGCTAAGCTCGGTCGTTTCTCTGTTTCCTAGGTGCGAAGCGAAGAGGAAAGCCGGCTATGGGCAGCGCAGCTCCTCGGGCAAGGTGAGCGCGGAGCGCTGGGCCGAAGCGGCAGCTGGTTTCAGGTCCCGTGTTGCTGGCGCGGGTCCGAGCGTCCTTTGGTGGTGTTTTACAGGCGGCAGCTGAGCGTCTTGGCGGTCCGCGGCGTGGCGGTCAAAAGCAAGGGCGGCCGGGTGGGCGAGCGGCCCAGGTAAGGGAGGGCGAGCTGGGACCGTCTGCGGGCAGGCTGCGTTTTCGGGCGGCGTCCGAGCGCGTGCCTCTGGTTTTGCGGGTGCCGCAGAGGAGCCGGCAGGGGCGAAGCCGCACGCCGGCCGGCAGCCGAGAAGGTGAGGCGGCGGTGGGCGTGGAGGAGCCCGGTGTTGCCCGGTGACTCGCTTCAGCGTTTCCTTCTCGCTTTGCAGGCGCTTTGCGGGCCCTTTGGACCGGGAGGAGCATTTGCGGTGAGCCGGGCTAGGGGCGAGGGGGAGCGTGGCGCCGGGGACTCGTTCCGGGCGCCACAGTTCTTTTGTTTCTCGCCGTCTTAGGCGTCACGAGCGCTGAGGGTTTGTGACTGCGCCCGCGGCACGACACGCCGACCGGAGCGCCCTGGAACTCAGCAGGAGGTGGGTGTCGCGGACGGCTTCGGCGTTTGCCCCGCGGCGCCGCGTGCCGGCGCGGCTTAGCGAGCGCGCGCTTTCTCGTGCTCCTGCAGGCGCTGAAGAGGAACCCGGCGGCGCGGGAAGACGGCCGTTGGCGCGCGTGGCGTTTTCCTCTGCCGAGGATGGGTTCGGTCCCTCGGCCCTCTGAAAGCTAAGTGGAGGCGCGAGGGCTGGGAAGGGGCTGGGAATCGCAGGGACGGGGGGTTTAGCTCTGCTCAGGGCAAGGGCCGTCCAGGAACCGTGCCCTTGGCGCGGGTGAAGGGCCCGGGGACCTTTGCCGTGCGATGCCAGCGTGTGCCGGGCAGGGCAGCTCCAGCCTGCGTCTGCGTTGTGGTGTAGTTCGGGAAGCCTGCCTTGCGCCTGTCAGCCCGTCCTGGGGTGTCGTTGCGTTCGAGGGGCACGAAAGGCCTCTCGGGTGCCATCCCGGGATCTGGAACGCCGGTGCCGATTGGCGTAGCTGGTTTTCTGGTGTCGGCAGCCGCAAGCGTGGCGGGTTCTTGCCTTTCGGCCGTTTCTGGTCAGGGGTGTTTGTGGCGTTGTCCTGCGCTGTGCCGGCAGCTGTGCTCTCTACCCATCCAGTCTCAGGGACTGGAACTTCAAGACGCTGGGAAGAAGTTCTTAGGAGTTGCAGCAGCTTCTCGTTTGGTTGCGCCGTCTCTGCTCGGTTGTGGCGGTGCCGCCGTCTCGTCAGGAGCCGTGACGTTGGGCTCCTTTTCCGTTTGGGGTTGCAGGAGAGGCTCCTCGCCTCCCCGTAGATTATTGGGATCGATGCCCGTCTGGTCTCGGAGTGTCGTGTTCGTCGTGGAGCGTTTTTGGTGCTGTGGCCGTCGCGTGGTCTGTAAGGTTCTGCGGAGCGTCTGTCCTGGCGGGTGCGCGTTTGGCTCGGAGCTGCTCTGCCCGGACGCGTAGAGGCAGGGGAGGGTGGCCGGAGCTCTGGCGGTCCCCGGTTAAGCTGCTGACGCGTTAAATTGCGTGGGCAGAGGCGGTGCGGTCACGTGGGACGGAGTAGCCGTGGGCAGGGGAGCGGAGGGTCCCCGCGCAGGTGTTTGAGAGCCTCCACGAGGGCTTGGGACGTTATTGCGCAACAGAAAGCAAACCTGTGGGCTGGCCCGGCTGTTGATGGGCTGCCGGGTGACTCGCAGAATGACCTGATTTCAGGTGCAGAGGGACAACTCGGCACGGAAGAGCGACGGAGGAGGCGAGCTGCGCGCCGTAAGCAGGTGGGTGGGTGCGCGGTGCCCGAGGGAAGCGGTGCCGTGTGGCTCTAGCTAAGCTCGGTCGTTTCTCTGTTTCCTAGGTGCGAAGCGAAGAGGAAAGCCGGCTATGGGCAGCGCAGCTCCTCGGGCAAGGTGAGCGCGGAGCGCTGGGCCGAAGCGGCAGCTGGTTTCAGGTCCCGTGTTGCTGGCGCGGGTCCGAGCGTCCTTTGGTGGTGTTTTACAGGCGGCAGCTGAGCGTCTTGGCGGTCCGCGGCGTGGCGGTCAAAAGCAAGGGCGGCCGGGTGGGCGAGCGGCCCAGGTAAGGGAGGGCGAGCTGGGACCGTCTGCGGGCAGGCTGCGTTTTCGGGCGGCGTCCGAGCGCGTGCCTCTGGTTTTGCGGGTGCCGCAGAGGAGCCGGCAGGGGCGAAGCCGCACGCCGGCCGGCAGCCGAGAAGGTGAGGCGGCGGTGGGCGTGGAGGAGCCCGGTGTTGCCCGGTGACTCGCTTCAGCGTTTCCTTCTCGCTTTGCAGGCGCTTTGCGGGCCCTTTGGACCGGGAGGAGCATTTGCGGTGAGCCGGGCTAGGGGCGAGGGGGAGCGTGGCGCCGGGGACTCGTTCCGGGCGCCACAGTTCTTTTGTTTCTCGCCGTCTTAGGCGTCACGAGCGCTGAGGGTTTGTGACTGCGCCCGCGGCACGACACGCCGACCGGAGCGCCCTGGAACTCAGCAGGAGGTGGGTGTCGCGGACGGCTTCGGCGTTTGCCCCGCGGCGCCGCGTGCCGGCGCGGCTTAGCGAGCGCGCGCTTTCTCGTGCTCCTGCAGGCGCTGAAGAGGAACCCGGCGACGCGGGAAGACGGCCGTTGGCGCGCGTGGCGTTTTCCTCTGCCGAAGATGGGTTCGGTCCCTCGGCCCTCTGAAAGCTAAGTGGAGGCGCGAGGGCTGGGAAGGGGCTGGGAATCGCAGGGACGGGGGGTTTAGCTCTGCTCAGGGCAAGGGCCGTCCAGGAACCGTGCCCTTGGCGCGGGTGAAGGGCCCGGGGACCTTTGCCGTGCGATGCCAGCGTGTGCCGGGCAGGGCAGCTCCAGCCTGCGTCTGCGTTGTGGTGTAGTTCGGGAAGCCTGCCTTGCGCCTGTCAGCCCGTCCTGGGGTGTCGTTGCGTTCGAGGGGCACGAAAGGCCTCTCGGGTGCCATCCCGGGATCTGGAACGCCGGTGCCGATTGGCGTAGCTGGTTTTCTGGTGTCGGCAGCCGCAAGCGTGGCGGGTTCTTGCCTTTCGGCCGTTTCTGGTCAGGGGTGTTTGTGGCGTTGTCCTGCGCTGTGCCGGCAGCTGTGCTCTCTACCCATCCAGTCTCAGGGACTAGCACTTCTTCTCAACATCTTTAAGTTTTTAGCGTTTGCAGCAGCTTTTCTTGCTGGTGTTGCTGTCTCTGTTTGTGTGGCGGTGCCATTTCGTAAGGGACCATGGAGTTCATTTCGTTTTTATTCTGGAGTTTCAGTAGAGGCTCCTTGCCTGCCCACTGCCTCCCTGCAGACTGTTTTGATCGATGACGTGTCTGGTCCTGGAGTCGTTCTTGTTGTTGAACATTTTTGGTGTTGTTTCAGTCATGTGGTCTATCACGTTCTGTGGAGGCTTCGTGTGCAAATGTGCATGTTGGGTGGGAGCTGTTGTGCCCAGAGTTGTAGAGTCAGGGGTGGGTGGATTGAGCTTTAGGCGTCCACCGTTAATTTGTTGATTTATTAAATTGCGTGGGCTATGTTTGTACGACCATCTGGCATGGAGTTGCGATTGGTAGGAGGATGTACATTCTCTGTACTGGTGTTTTACAGTTCATACTCAAGAGTGTTTTTGACTAATGTTTTTTGTAGTGTGTTGTTTTTTCAGAGTATTCTAATAATATTTTTTTTTTAGGTGACCACGTTGTTAATATGACTGTAAATAGTATCTACAGCTGCACAAATCAAATACCTGTCTGAGGTCAGTATAAAGGATTGTCTGAGAATCAAGAAGACCCCAGACTCAGCTTTTGCTATTGGACTGTATTGTTGCTTTTCTATGTGAGAGATGGGAACTGAGACACCAATGTGATGTTTACCGAGTTCACTTTATTCTTGGACTTTAGACAAAGCTGCCGTCTCCATGTGCCTTGCAACAATGTGATTGGTTGTATCACATGCTATACAATAACGTGATAGGCTGCATGCACTGTTCTCGCGCCCTGCATACGCGTGTCCGGCGCTTGCTCATTCACTGTTACTTTCTTATGGGTCTCCTTTTGTTTCTTTTGTCTCTGGCTTCACTTCTCAGCCAGGCTGGTGACAACCCCATCCCCCCGGGAGGGGGGACTCTGCCTTGCTATCTCCCCGTCGTTAATATTTTATTAAGTAAAAATACTCTGTGTTTCACACTGTCTTCAAAGTATGATACAGATTAAGAACATTAAGGCTAATATAATTACAATTAACAAGAACAGTTCCGTTTTCAATATTCCTTTTAACCAAACAGGGCATCCAACTCAGAAAACCCAACATCCTCTGTTATTTTCATGTTCTGCAAATCTTCTATTTTATGAAGAGTGTGATTGTATGTGTTGTTTGAACTTAAAATATAACTGTGACGATGGCTAATAACACAAAATTAATCTCTGCTCTGTTTTACAAAGTGGTGTGACAATCTTGAAGCACTGGCTCCCATGCTTAGCAGATCTAAGACCTTGTTATGCCTTAAACGTCTGGTTTTTGTTACGTTGGGAGGAAGAGATAGATGACACCTCATCTTATCTTTCCCAAAGTTTTATGGCCATGCAGGCAGATACCTTGGTAAATAAGGACAATTAACAGTGTTGCCGTGAAAGGTTTCATGGCCTAATTGGGATGATAGAGATGAACCATCTGTCGAACAGCCAGCTATCAGAAGAGACCACGAACAACAGCTACCCCTGACGGGCAAGACATCTCGCTTCTGGTCAGTACGGTGAACTTTCTCCTAGTTTGAAGACCCCATACCCATTTCCAGAAGAGTCTTCCTAATTAGCAAGAAGAGTGAGCAGAGGGAGGAGATGAACCGCCTTCTAATATCTTGCATGTAAATGTATAGGCTTATAACACAACCTCACGTACCATACAGGTCAGCAGCATGTAAATCTTCAACGCGTCCCCCACTCCGGAGGTCGTCACAGGACCGACGTACCTGTGGAGTGGTGATATCTTACTCTTCATCTCTCTCTCTGCCTTTCTTTTTCTGATATCTTAGTTTTACTCTTCTCTCTCTCTCTTCCTTTTCCTTACAATGGTATTTATATGTTTAAGTTCTGCTGCTAAAGTCTTGTTAAGTTTTGCGTTACAGTTACTAATTGTTGCCAATCCACTGCTTTTAGAAGGGTTTTTGCTATCAAGGTATTGATAAGTTTTGTGGTATTATAACATACTTTTGCCAAGTCACCGATTGCTGTAATTTGTATACCACCACGTGCTTCTAGTAAATTCATAATCGAGCCCCCGCAGCGATCGTCTGTCATTCACTTCGCATCGCCGCGCAGAATTACCCGGAGTTAACTCACAGCCGATCTCATCCGTCGAGTCGGGGCACGTGTCACGTTTAGAGTTCATTTGTTCCTCATCCCATCTGTTGGGACGGGACAAGTGGTGTTCTCAATATTGGCTACATGCATCTCTAAAAGCGATAACACCTTTGAGGTTAAGGGTTGTCATAAGTGTAATAGGTTTCTTATTTGTTCGCTAGGGAAGGTCTCACCCGCTTTGTTGAGATCCACCTGTAGAAACACAAGCATATCCTCTTCCCCAGGTTATTAATGACGTAGGACCTTCCCATTGTTGCGTTGTCAGATTAAACACATTAACCTTAAGTACATTTTTGGGAAAGTCTTTGACATTTTTTATATGGTGCATAACAACAGGTTCCATTTTAGTCTCACTTTTAGGATTCAGCCAGTTCAGCACATGCAGTCCCTTTATCAAAACCTCTTCTGGACTGAGAGCAATTCCTCCTTGTTTTTTCAAAACATATGAAAGATTATTCAGGGTGCCTTGTGCACGCTCAATAATTGCCCGGACAGTAGAACTATAAGGGACTCCAAACCGGTGTCGTACATTCCACCGGACGAGGAAGGTTGCAAGCGTGTCAGAACGATATGGGAGACCATTATCTGTTTTGATCTGAGTCGGAACACCCGTGACAGCAGAAGCTCGTAATAAATATCGCTTTAGCGTTTTTGCATTTGCTGAGGACTCCCACAGCAGTCCTGAACAGGTATCTACGAACGCACTAATGTACTTTTGTCAGTCAAACGGTGTAAATTCAGTAATATCAGTTTGCCATAACTGGCCTGGCTGCAAGTCCCGTGGATTTACTCCTTTTTGTCGCAAAGGCATTATGCAGGCACAATCGGGACAAGCTGCAACAACAGATGGAGCTTGTTCCTCGGTCAGCGCAAACTGCTTTTGGAGCGATGCTGAGGATAGACGGAAGTACTCGTGAGCCTGTCTGGCTTGTTCAAAAGGAGATACTTCTGTCCCTGCCTCAAGTTTGTCTATAATGTTGTTTCCCTCAACTAGACAACCTGGTAGGTTAGAGTGGCTTTTTATATGCATTATAAATACTGGCATTGTCCTATAATCTAACGTGTTCCACAAATCTAACAATGCTTCAAAAACAAGGCATCGGAAACTCACCGCGAAAGCGCTATACGTAGTCTTTGTATAACTCCCACAACATAAAGAGAATCTGCTACCGGACTAATTGAGCAGTTATGCCATTTTTGTAATGCTGCTAAGCGTATCGAGGACAGTTTCTTTTAAGATGTGCCATCTGTACGCAAGTAAAACACGCTAGGCCGTCAGAAGAAGGGCTTCGGCCTTTCGTTGCCCGCTAAAAACGCTGCAGCCAAAGCCTCAGTATTGAGTGTTTGCAGCAGTCGTGGCCAAATCTTTCCCCACAGCAGTTTTTGCCTCTGGAGTCAGGTTAGGAGAGGCATCTCTAGCTTCTTTTAAACGGTCCACAAACTTATATATGGCTCCCCAGGATCCTGCTTTATTGTAGAATAGGGTGGTACAGGGTTACCTATATTTGTTAATTCTTTCACTGCCGTCACAGCAAGCCCTCGCCGCAAAATCCTCGGAGGAAACGTCACCCCAGCGGCATCATCCGCATATCGCCACGACCCGGTAATCGGTCCACGCTAGGTAATCGCAACGGATCATCAGCTGCTAAATGAACATTTTCTAATACTGCCAATTCCTCCTTCCCCTGCCAGTTGTCCAAGAACAGGAACTACCCCACTGGGGGAAGCAATAACTCTATCAATGCATTAGTATCTGTTGGAGTTAGTACTCGCCCCTTGAAAAATGAATCCATTAGCTGCATCAGGTGCCTATTATCCATACCATGTCGCATAACTGCAGTTTGCAATCGCTTAACCGTTTTCCAATCAAAGGGCGACCACTGCCTTTGTCCTCTGTTATTTACGTGCAGTGGCATTGCTGTAATACCGCCAGGTAACATAGTCCCTTCAACGGTCACATCCCTGACTACCCATTGTGAGCATTGCCCTTCATTAAGAGAGTCATCTCGAGGAGTATCTCTATCCTGATGCATAGGGGCAGCACCCAAATTATCATTACTATCACTCCTACACAATTCCCTTGTCTTTCACTGCAGATCAGTAAGTCGTCGCATATTTGTGAAGAGATCTGCTGACCCAGTCTCCAGCCCTTTTCCATATCGTGCTCTCAAATATTCATCTGCTTCTCTTACAGAAGCACTGTCCACATCCCATCCTCTGCACATTGTCTAGCCCATTTTTGTATTAGCTCTTTTCTAATATGGAGCTCCTCAGGAGCGAGGTCCAATTCCGCCCCCCCCGTTCCCGTTTTCCCTGTTTTTCACATTCCCTGCCAATTGCCTCTAACCCATCCTTAATTGCACATGATGCCTTTTATATGCTATTAACCACGAAGTTTTACCATTACTGCCATCTAATGGTTTCCTAGCTTTTAAAACTTCCTCCATCTGTCTCTCCTGCCGTTTCAGCAAGTCACTCAGGATGCGCACACGGCTTTCCTCCCGGAAGTCAGGGAGAATCTGCGGCGCTCCGTCCCGGCGCTCCATCGGGTCCTCCGGCAAAGGCACGTTAGCTGGATTAACTCGTCCTGGCTCGTCGAAACTTGCCGGTTGTTGCCGTTCATCTTCGTAGGCAGGCAATGGCTCAAAGGGTGCAGCGGGTATAATTTGCTCTCTGCTCCAGAACTCCAAACGTGATACGGGACATACCAGGGGTATCGATTTTTTGGAGTTCTCAGAGCAGGGGCAGCTCGCGGCAGGCGGCTCCGAGGGGACGGCACACGCTTCCGGCTCCCTGAGACGTCCTCCATCGGCTGCCTGACCCCCCCCCCGCCAGGGTCCGGGGAGGTCGCGTGCCTCGCAGCTCCCCCTCGTGACCGCTTCCCACAGTTCAGTCCCTATCTCCTCCCATGTACCGGGAGAAAAAAATCCATCCGTCGATCGGACACACCCCTTCCGCTGGGCCAATAGTAAAAGAAGCCCCACCGTTCCTTTTTCCAAAAATCTTTCTGTTCGTGCAGCCAGCCGCAGAATACTTTTCACTCTTACTTTTTCTTGCACAGATGCCGCGTTTTCCACGTCGCCCGATTCCCTATAGATCTTTTCTTTTCTTTTATCACTAGGTCACGGTTCTGAAGAATTTGAGAGAATGTGTCATATTAAGTTGCACGATCCTTCGGAATCTATTCATAGTAGTTTAGACAAACTAAAACAGCACGTTAATAAGATGGTCAATGTAGAATTAGGGTTTGAAAAATGGTTTAAAAGCTTGGAAATAGGTGGGTAGCTGTTTGATCTTATTAATTACACTTACATATAATGCAGTTGTGCTGCAGCATACAACATCTGAGTAATGACATAAGTACGGCTCATTTCAAAGATGAATCAGCGCGTTGTAAACAAGGCCTGGGCGGTTGAAAAACAAAAAGGGGACATTGTAGAGATTTGAGGGATTTTCTTGAAGTCAATGTGTGGACAGGTTTGTATTAGATGGAGATTTGTCACTGAAGTAGCTAGGCCCCCAGGAATTTCAAGGCCACCTCGGAAAGCCGGAAACACAACGTATATCAACAGACCCATCAACAGCGAGACTCGGGCTCGTGGACAGCTCTTGAACAGAGACAATATCCAATCAGCTGACGGACGCTCGGAGCGTGGACGCGTGATCAAGACATAATCGCATATATGAGGAGGCCTATTTGTGTAATAAATGGCTTTGCTTGAATTTGTATGGAATTGTGTGGAGTCCATGATTTTTCGCCCTGGCAGGGGGCTCACCCCTTGCCTCCCATTCCATTAAAGTAATGGATTTTACTGCTGTCACTGCTCCCTGAGGGACAGGGCTGGGGGGCTGTTTGGGGTCACAGCCCCATCCCTGCTGTTGAAAGTGAGGGCTCGGGGGGGGGGGGGGGATCGGGGCAGAGTCTATAGGGGCTAGGGGACACCCAAAGGATGTCAAGGGGACCCTGGTTTTCAGGAGCCAAGGATCCAGTGGGGGACCTCAGGTGACCTTTTGACCTCAGGTGACCTTTTGACCTCAGGTGACCTTTTGACCTCAGGTGACCTTTGACCTCTGGTTGACCTTTGACCTCTCGGTGACCTTTGACCTCTGGTTGACCTTTTCTCTCTGGTCGACCTTTGACCTCAGGTGACCTTTGACCCCTGGTTGACCTTTGACCTCTCGGTGACCTTTGACCTCGGGTGACCTTTGACCTCCGGTTGACCTTTGACCCCCGGTTGACCTCTGACCTCTCGGTGACCTTCGACCTCCGTTGACCTTTGACCTCTCGGTGACCTTTGACCCCTGATTGACCTTTGACCCCTGGTTGACCTTTGACCTCTGGTTGACCTTTGACCTCTGCTTGACCTTTGACCTCTGGTGACCTTTGACCTCTCGGTGACCTTTGACCCCTGGTTGACCTTTGACCTCTAGGTGACCTTTGACCTCTGATTGACCTTTGACCTCCGGTGACCTTTGACCCCCGCTTGACCTTTGACCTCTAGGTGACCTTTGACCTCTAGGTGACCTTTGACCTCCGGTTGACCTTTGACCTCTCGGTGACCTTTGACCCCTGATTGACCTTTGACCTCTAGGTGACCTTTGACCTCTTGTTGACCTTTGACCTCTCGGTGACCTTTGACCTCTGCTTGACCTTTGACCTCTCGGTGACCTTTGACCTCTCGGTGACCTTTGACCCCTGGTTGACCTTTGACCTCTAGGTGACCTTTGACCTCTGGTTGACCTTTGACCCTGGTTGACCTTTGACCTCTGGTTGACCTTTGACCTCCGGTGACCTTTGACCTCTGGTTGACCTTTGACCTCCAGGTGACCGTTGACCTCTGGTTGACCTTTGACCTCTAGGTGACCTTTGACCTATGATTGACCTTTGACCTCTGGTTGACCTTTGACCCCTGGTTGACATTTGACCTCTTGGTGACCTTTGACCTCCGGTGACCTTTGACCTCTGGTTGACCTTTGACCTCTCGGTGACCTTTGACCCCTGGTTGACCTTTGACCTCTAGGTGACCTTTGACCTCTGGTTGACCTTTGACCTCTGGTCGACCTTTGACCTCTGCTTGACCTTTGACCTCTGGTGACCTTTGACCTCTCGGTGACCTTTGACCCCTGGTTGACCTTTGACCTCTAGGTGACCTTTGACCTCTGATTGACCTTTGACCTCCGGTGACCTTTGACCCCGGCTTGACCTTTGACCTCTAGGTGACCTTTGACCGCCGGTTGACCTTTGACCTCTAGGTGACCTTTGACCTCTCGGTGACCTTTGACCCCTGATTGACCTTTGACCTCTAGGTGACCTTTGACCTCTGGTTGACCTTTGACCTCTGGTTGACCTTTGACCTCTGGTTGACCTTTGACCTCTGCTTGACCTTTGACCTCTCGGTGACCTTTGACCCCTGGTTGACCTTTGACCTCTAGGTGACCTTTGACCCTGGTTGACCTTTGACCTCCGGTGACCTTTGACCTCTGGTTGACCTTTGACCTCCAGGTGACCGTTGACCTCTGGTTGACCTTTGACCTCTAGGTGACCTTTGACCTATGATTGACCTTTGACCTCTGGTTGACCTTTGACCTCTGGTTGACATTTGACCTCTTGGTGACCTTTGACCTCCGGTGACCTTTGACCTCTGGTTGACCTTTGACCTCTTGGTGACCTTTGACCTCTAGGTGACCTTTGACCCCTGGTTGACCTTTGACCTCTGGTTGACCTTTGACCTCCGGTGACCTTTGACCCCCGATTGACCTTTGACCTCTAGGTGACCTTTGACCTCCGGTTGACCTTTGACCTCTAAGTGACCTTTGACCTCTAGGTGACCTTTGACCTCTGGTTGACCTTTGACCTCCGGTGACCTTTGACCTCTCGGCGGCCTTTGACCTCTGGTGACTTTTGAACTCAGGTGACCTTTTGATCTCGGATGACCTTTTGACCTCTGGTGACCTTTGATATTTGTGGTCCTTTGATCTCTTGACCTTCCACCTTAGATCTTGGACCTTTGACACTAGAGCTTTGACCGCTGCATTTTGAGTCTGATCCCCAGACCATCTACATGTGCCCTTTCAGGTATGACCCTTGAAATATGACTCTTGACATCAGAACCTTCAGTGCTGACCTCTGATATTTGACACTGACCTCTGACCCCTTTTATAGGGAATTTCAATACAGAATTGTATTAGTAATATAATTATTTCTATCTACTCCCTGGGAAATCTAGGTTGAAATCTGTATTTAGTCATATTGCAAGAGCAGTAATAAAGTGCAGGTGCTGTCATTTCCAGTGAGATTTCAGGTAATTTGATAAGGTGGTGGGCGGGGCCGGGGGGTGATTGATCCCTCCCCTTTCCTAGGGGATTGTGGGAAGGGGTGGGCGGGGCTCAGGGTATTTGAGCCCCAGTCCCCAGGTAGGGAGCTCATTCCGCTCCAGGACCGCTTCGGTGCCGGTTCTCTGTCGCTCCTTCGGCGGTCGGCAGGCTTTGAGCTGTTTAAGCTACGTGGGCAGCCGTCTTAGGAGAAGCGATGGAGTCCCTTTGAGGTAAGAGCTTCGGGCGCAGGAAAGGTGCAGTAGCAGCTGTGGTAGAAAGTTTGTTTGTCATTATGTTTCATTTGTTGATTGAGTTCCAGGTGCTTTGCCTTTTCCAACAATTCCTGAACACGATGAAGATGGAGCGTCAGTTATTGTATCTCATTTTTTATGTGCTCCCTAGGAAATCAAAGTTGGCCTCCATACTGAGTCTTATTGTAGATGCAGGAGCAGTAATAAAGTGCAGGTGCTGTCATTTCCAGTGAGATTTCAGGTAATTTGATAAGGTGGTGGGCGGGCCGGGGGGTGATTGATCCCTCCCCTTTCCTAGGGGATTGTGGGAAGGGGTGGGCGGGGCTCAGGGTATTTGAGCCCCAGTCCCCAGGTAGGGAGCTCATTCTGCTCCAGGACCGCTTCGGTGCCGGTTCTCTGTCGCTCCTTCGGCGGTCGGCAGGTTTTGAGCTGTTTAAGCTACGTGGGCAGCCGTCTTAGGAGAAGCGGAGGAGTCCCTTTGAGGTAAGAGCTTCGGGCGCAGGAAAGGTTCAGTAGCAGCTGTGGTAGAAAGTTTGTTTGTCATTATGTTTCATTTTTTGATTCAGTTCCAGGTCCTTTGCATTTTCCAATAATTCCTGAACACGATGAAGATGGAGTGTTGTTTTTTGGTTTGTATTGCTGTATTAGTAGCTGTTAATATAATCTTTTCTCCTAGAAGAGTGTCTTGTCTCCAGAACCTTTGCAGCCGTCCCCGGTAGATCATTCAAATGTATGTCCTGGAACTCAGCCAAAGTGAGCAATGACTTGTAGGCTAGTACCGATAAATATTATTTGGGTGCCTAATCGTACGCATGTCCTTGTTTTCCTTATTGTAGGTGATGATGGAGAAAGTGACAACTGCAGGAAGATCACCGTTAGCCCACGTCGTGTTTTCCTCTGAAGATGGATTCGGTCCCTCGGCCCTCTAAAAGTTAAGTGGAGGCACGAGGGCTTGGAAGGGGCTGGGAATCGCAGGGAGGGTTTTAAGTTCTGAGACAGAAAAGGGCAGTCCCCTTTGGCCAGAGAAATGGGGTCAGGGAACTTTATAGCGCCATGCCAACATGTGCCGGGCAGGGCAGCTTCAGCCCACGTCTGTTGTCGTGTAGTTCGGGAAGTCTGCTTCGTGCCTGTCAGATTATCTTGGGGTATCATTGCGCTCCAGGGGCACGAAAGTAATTTCAAGCACCATCCCGGGGTCCGTAAAGCCGGTGCCGATCGACGTAGCGCCAATCGGCTGCTGATTTTCTTGTATGAGCAGTCGAAAGGGTACACGGTTCTTGCATCTTGAACGTTTTTGGTCAGTTGTGTTTTACGGTGTAGTTCTGGGCTGCAATAGCAGCTCTAATCTCTACCCATCCAGTCTAAGGGACTGGCACTTCTTCCCAGCATCTTGAAGGTTTTAAGTCTTGCAGCAGCTTCTCGTATTTGCGCCATCTGTGCATGTGTGCGCCAGAGCTGCCGTCTCATAAGAGGCCGTGACGTTCGGCTCCTTTTTTTTCTGGGGTTGCAGTAGAGGCTCCTCGCCTCCCCACTGCCTCCCCGCAGGTTATTTTTATCGTTGCCGTCTCTGATTCGGAGTCATTTTTGTTGTGGATCATTTTTGGTGTTATTGCTGTCGGGTCGTCTATAATGTTGCGTGGAGCATCTGTCTAAGCACGTGTGCATTTGGCTCGGAGCTGCTCTGCCCGGACGCGTAGAGTTAAGAGTGGGCGGACTGAGTTTTAGGAGTCCACGATCGATCTGCGGACACGTTATCCTGCGTAGGCAGAGGTTATGCAGTCATCTGGGACGGAGTAGCCGCAGGCAGGGGAGCAGACAGTCCGTTCCCCAGTGGTTTTTGGGACTCAATTAGATCTTCTTGTGGGATTCCTGAATAGAAAGCAGACCTGTGGAACGGTCTAGCTGTTGATGAGCTCCTGGGTAATTTGTTGAATACCTTGATTTCAGATGCAGAGGGACAACTTGGCACGGAAGAGCGACGGAGGAGGCGAGCCGAGCGCCGTAAGCAAGCGGGTCGGTGCGTGGTGGGAGCAGGAAGCTGTGCCGTGTGGCTGTAGCTAATCTCGGTCGTTTCTCTCTTTTCTAGATGCGAAGCAAAGTGGAAAGCTGGGTATCGGCAGCGCAGCTCCTCTGGCAAGGTGAGCACGGAGCCGTGGTAGGGGCGAGGAGGAGCGTGGGGCCAGGGATTCATTCAAAGAGCTACAGTTTTTTTGTTTCTCGCCGTCTTAGGCGTCACAAGCGATGAGGGTTTGTAACTACGCCCGCGGCACGGAACGCCGTGGAACTGAGCAGGAGCCGGGTGTCGCGGAAGGGGTCGGAGTCTACCCCACGGCACCGTGTGCCGGCACGGCTTAGCGAGCGTGCGTTTTCTCGTGTTCCCGTAGATGTCGAAGAGGAACCCAGCGATGCAGGAAGATCCCCGTTAGCGCGCGTGGCGTTTTCTTCCGTCGAAGACGGGTTCGGTCCCTCGGCCCTTTGAAAGCTAAGTGGAGGCATGGGGGCTGCGAATCGCAGGGATGGGGGTAAAGTTCTGATAAGGGAAAGGGCTGTCCAGGAACAGTTCCCTTTCGGTGGGTAAAGGGTCTGGGGACTTTTACCGTGGAATGTCAGCGTGTGTCGGGCAGGGCAGCTCCAGGCTCTGTCTGCACAGTGTTGGTCGGGAAGCCTGCCTTGCGACTGTCAGACGATCCTGGGGTCTAGTTGCGCTCAAGGCGCACAGCATGCATCTCAGGTGCCATCCCGGGATCTGGAATCCCAGTGCCAATTGGCTTGGTGCCCATTGGGTCCTGGATTCTTGTATCATCAGCCGAAAGCGTGGGTGGTGGTTGCATTTTGCATGTTTCTGGTCAGTTGTGATTTATGGTGTCGTTCTGGGCCGCATCATCAGCGGTTGTGCTCTGTACGCATCCAGTCTAAGGGACCGGCACTTCAAGATGCTCGGAAGAAGTTTTTAGTTTTGCAGCAGCCTCGTGTGTTTGCGCCAGCACCACCATTTCATAAAGGGCCGTGGCGTTGGGCTCTTATTTTTTTCTGGGGTTGCAGTAGACAGTCCTTGCCTCACTGCTGCCTCCTTGCAGGTTCTTTTGATTGATGCAGTCTCTGGTTTGGAGTTGTTTTTGTTGTAGAGCACTTTCGGTGCTGTTGACGTGTTGTCTGTAACGTTCTGAGGTGCGTCTGTCTGTGCACGTGCACATTTGGCTCGGAGCTGCTGTGCCCGGAGGCGTGGGGTCAGGGGTGGGTGAATGGATCTCTAGGGGTGCACAGTTAATTTGTTGACATGTTAAACCGTGTTGGCAAAGGTCGAGCTGTCATCTGGGATGGAGTAGCTGTGCGCCGGGGAGCGGACTGTCCCTTCCCCAGTGTTTTAGAGATCCAATTAGAGCTTCTGTTGGGATTCCTAAACAGAAAGCAGTCCCGTGGAATGGTCAAGCTGTTGATGAGCATCTGGGTGACTTGTTTAAGAACTTGATTTCAGATGCAGAGGGACAACTTGGCACTAAAGAGCGACACAGGAGGCGAGCCGTGCGCCGTAAGCAGGTGGGTCATTGTGTGGTGTCAGTGGGATGATGTCCTGTGTGCCTTTATAACATGTCCTGGTTCTGAGTGTGTGTTTTCTTGTGTTACTGCAGATATTGGAAAGAAATTGGGTGATGCAGGAAGATGCTTATTAGCGCACGTGGTGTTTTTCTCTGAAGATCGATGCAGCCCCTTTGCTCTCTGACAGCTAAGTGGAGGCTCGAGGGCTGGGGCGGGGCTGGGAATTGCATGGAGGGGGTTTCAAGCTGTCATAGGGGAAAGGGCCATCCAGGAACAGTGCCCTTTGTGTAGCTAAAGGGCCCAGGGAACTTTTCACAGCGATGCCAGCTTGTGCCGGGCAGGGCAGCTCCAGGCTGTGTCTGTCATCGTGTAGTTTGGGAAGCCTACCTCGCTCCGGTCAGGTGATCCGGGGGTCTCTTTGTGTTAGAGGGAAACGACAGGCATCTTAGGTGTCATCCCGGGGTCTGGAATGACAGCGCACGTTGGTGTAGCGCCAGTTGGGTCCTTGTTTTCTTGTATCAGCAGCTGAAAGTGTGGATAGTTCTTCTTCCTTGGATGTTTCTGGTTAGCTGTGTTTTCTGGTGTCGTCGAGGGCTGCGTCAGCAGCTCTGCTCTCTACCCATGCAGTCTAAGGGACTGAAACTTCAAATGCTAGGAAGAAGTTCTTAGGTCTTGCAGCCGCTTCTCGTGTTTGTGCCATCTCTTTTGTGCTCGTGTCAGTGCCGCGGTCTTGTAAGGGGTCGTGACAATTTTTTTTTTTTTTTTTTTCTGGGTTAGCAGAAGAGGCTCCTCGCCTCATAGCTGCCTTTCTGGAGGTTATTTTCATCGAGGCTGTTTCTGGTTTTTCCGTCGCTATCGTCGCGGAGCATTTTTGGTCCCGTCGCCGTCGTGTCGTCCATAGCGTTCCGTGGCGCGTCTGTCTGCGCGTGCGCCCATTCGGCTCGGAGCCGCTCCGCCCGGACGCGTGGAGTCGGGGGCGGGTGGGCTGAGCTCTAGGAGTCCACACTTAATCTGGTGACAGATTAAATTGCGTAGGCAAAGGTTGTGCAGTCATCTGGGCTGGAGTAGCTGTGGGCAGGGGAGCAGACAGTCTATTCCCCAGTGTTTTAGGGACTCAATTAGAGCTTCTGGTGGGATTTCTGAATAGAAAGCAGACCTGTCGGATGGTCAAGATGTTCATGAGCATTTGGGTGACTTGCTGAATAATTTGATTTCAGATGCAGAGGGACAACTTGGCAAGAAACAGTGAGAAAAGAGGCAAGCCGAGCACGGTAAGCAGGTGGGGTGGTGCGTGGTGTCAGAGGGAAGATGTGCCTTGTGCCTTTATACTGTGTGCTCCCTCTGCTTAGTGAGCGTGTGTTTTCTTGTGTTGCTGTAGATGTTGAGGAGGAACCTGGCGATGCTGGAATATCCCTGTCAGCGCATGTGGTGTTTTCTTCTGTTGAAGATGGATTCAGTTTCTTGGCACTCTGAAAGCTAAGTGCAGCCTGGGGTGCTGGGAACGGGCTGAAAACCGCAGGGAGGGGGGTAAAGTTCTGTTTGGGGCAAGGGTTATCCGGGAACAGTCTACTTTGGGCAGGTGAAGGGTCCGGGGAGTTTCACAGAGCGATGCCAGCGTGCGCCGGGCAGGGCAGCTCCAGCCTGCGTCTGCGTCGTGGTGTAGTTCGGGAAGCCTGCCTCGCGTCTGTCAGCCGATCCTGGGGTCTCGTTGCGTTCGAGGGACACGAAAGCTTACTCGGGTGCCACTCTGGGATCTGCAACACCGGTGCCGATTGGCGTAGCGTCAATTGGGTGCCGGTTTTGTCGTATCAGCAGTCGAAAGCGTGGCTGGTCCTTGCGTTTTGGATGTTTCTGGTCAGTTGTGTGTTATGGTGTCGTTGAGGGCTGCGTTGGCAGCTCTGTTCTCTACCCATCCAGTCTCGGGGACTGGCAGTTCTTCTCAGCATCTCTGTGTGTTTGCGCCAGTGCCGCCGTCTCTGTGTGTTTGCGCCAGTGCCGCCGTCTCTGTGTGTTTGCGCCAGTGCCGCCGTCTCTGTGTGTTTGCGCCAGTGCCGCCGTCTCTGTGTGTTTGCGCCAGTGCCGCCGTCTCTGTGTGTTTGCGCCAGTGCCGCCGTCTCTGTGTGTTTGCGCCAGTGCCGCCGTCTAGTAAGGGGCCCTGACTTTGGGCTCCTTTGTTTTCTGGGGTTGTAGTGGAGGCTCCTTGTACACCACTGCCTCCCTGCAGGTTCTTTTGATCAATGTGCGTCTGGTTTGGAGTCTTTCTCATCGTCGGGTGTTGTTGGTGGCGTTGCCATCGTGTCGTCTATAACGTTCTGTGGAGAGTCTGTCTGAGCGGGTGTGCATTTTGCTCGGAGCCGCTCTGTCCAGACGCGTGACATCGGGGGCGGGTGGACTGAGGTCAAGGAGTCTACGGTTAATATGCTGACATGTTCAATCGCGTAGGCAGAGATCGTGCAGTATTGTGGGATGGAGTAGCTGTGGGCGGGGGAGTCAACAGTTGTTTTAGTGGTGTTTTGCTGTTGTTACTCAGAACATTGACTTGTGTTTTCTGTGGTGTGCTGTTTTTTCAGAGATGAAGTGTGTTTTAATGTAATGTTTTTTCTTTGCAGGTGATCACGTTGTCAATATGAGTCACTTACTTGTAAAAAGGCATTTTGTTAGGCTATGTAACACTCAGTTATAGCCTTTTTTTGATGGTAACAAAAGAAGCTACAGACTCTGATCAACACTTTTGAGATAAGGCCCGCTTTACATTTTTTTGAAGAACTAGGTTTATTTCAGTGGAAATGCCACATTTGAGGCTGGCAGGAAGCTCCTATGGACGGTAAACAAAATCTACGGCTGCGAGGAGCCAAGTCCAGTCTGAGATCAGCGCAGAGGATCTACTCAGAAGCAAGAAGCCCAGACTCAGCTATTGCTACTGCACTGAATTACAACGTAGAGGGGTGGGTGAATAGTTTGTAAGGGTATAAATACCCAGGGATTTCTATTTTTGGCTGTGACTTTCGCAGAAGCAGCAGTTTCAGTCAGCCTTCCTGCTATACTGCTCTGTTTGGTTATTTATTTTCACGGTGTTTGCATCATCAACCCACCTGTCCCCACGTTCACGGAAGGGAGGTAGGGATGTCTAGGTGTAGAGCGATGCAATTCTGAATGTCAGGCTGAGTGATATAAGGAATGAGTTGTAAACATACAATCCTTTGGCCTTATGCAAATGTAATATTTTAGGTGTTGCCCCTATCCTCTGTGAGTCTGGGAGTCAAGCCGTAGGCCCAGCGCGGGGCTACGTTTGGATCCAGCCGCACCCGGTCTTCCCTCCGGGGAGGAGTTTAGAAAGCGAGGGGGTCCATTTTGAACCTCTCGACTCGACGGAAAGGCCTCCCTCTAGACTTTGGCATCTCCTGTCCACGTAGAAATTTTTCTGAATGTAGTTCTAGCCGATTTTGATTGTCATATTTTGTTCACTTAGCGAGCAACAGCGTCCCTCGCCGTCGCATCGCACGACGTCACAGCGTGAGCGATCCGACGCCGCTCTCGCTCGGCCGCGCCCCGAGTCGGTTACCCGAGACGAAGCGACGTCGGCGGGGTCGCGGGCGTCGTCGGCGCTCAGCGACGGAGACGCGGGGCGAGTTTGAGTTCCGGATCGCTAGAGGAACCGACTTGCGGTAACTGTCACGATTGGGAAGCCACGGAAGAACAGGTCATCGTGGTCATGAACTATGTGAAGGAAGGCAAGGGAATTTAGTCCAAATGTTTTCCTGTCCTGACAATTAGCTTGAGACATATATTTAAAAGGGTCGGTGCGGTAGATGACGTGCAGCACGTTTGGGTAGTATGAAATCTCGAGCAAATGTGGCTTGGGGTTTTAGTTATTTGTCGTCGGAGGTATACATTTTTTTCCCTTTCCAGGTAAATTCTGAAGGTAAAGAATAAAAGAGATGTAGCTGGGGGGTTTTATCACCCCCCCGCCCTGTCAGGTTTTTTTTTCCCCTGTTTTGGGTGGCTTCAGGAGGTGATGTTCGTCGCTAATGTTAAGACTGAGGTCTGGCCGGGAGCGGGGTTTTGGCAGGCGGGGCGAGTTTAGAGGGCGCCGGGAACGGCGTTTTTGAGCGGCCATGCGGAGACGGGGTGACGGCACAGGGCGAGAAGGGCAGAGAATGGGTGTGGTGTGACGGTGTGGTGGTTTTGGTAGGTGAATGGGTGGTGCATTAGAGTTGTGTGATGTGGTAATATTGTGTTTTGGGGTTGTAGTTCCTTGTTATTGCAGGTTAATGGTTTTTGCATTTCCGGTAAATGTCTAATTTAAAGTAGAATAAAAAAACCCCAGCTGGGGTGGGTTTTTTTTTTTCCCTCGGCTGGGTTTTTTTTTTCCCCGGTCGCTCAGCGAGGCGACGTTCATCGCCAAGGTTCGGACGCGGGCGTCAGTCAGGCCGGGGTTTTGGCAGGCAGGGTCATTTTTGAGGCTTCCGGGAACGGCGTTCCCGAGGGGCCACGCGGAGACGGGGTCACGGCACAGGGGGAGCAGGGCTGTGGCGTGAGCGTGCGGTGGTGTCGGTTGGTGTATGAGCGGTGTGGTTAGCTGAGTGACTTGGAATGATTGTGTTTTGTTCATGGTTTTTTTTTTTTTTTGCAGGTTAAAGGTTTTTTCTTTTCAGGTAATTTTAAAATTTAAAATAGAATATAAAAACCCCAGCCGGGGGATTTTTTTTTTTTTTTCCCCCGGCTGGGTTTTTTTTTCCCCGGTCCCGGCCGCTCAGCGAGGCGACGTTCATCGCCAAGGTTTGGACGCGGGTGTCCGTCGGGCCGGGGTTTTGGCAGGCAGGGTCATTTTTGAGGCTTCCGGGAACGGCGTTCCCGAGGGGTCAGGAGGAGACCGGGTGCTGGCACTCCGGGAGAACCGGTGTGGTGTGAGCGTGCGGTGGTGTCTGTAGGTGTATGAGCGGTGTGGTTAGCTGAGTGACTTGGAATGATTGTGTTTTGTTCATGGTTTTTTTTTTTTTTTTTGCAGCTTAAAGGTTTTTTCTTTTCAGCTAATTTTAAAATTTAAAATAGAATAAAAAAACCCCAGCCGGGGGATTTTTTTTTTTTTTTCCCCCGGCTGGGTTTTTTTTTCCCCGGTCCCGGCCACTCAGCGAGGCGACGTTCATCGCCAAGGTTTGGACGCGGGTGTCCGTCGGGCCGGGGTTTTGGCAGGCAGGGTCATTTTTGAGGCTTCCGGGAACGGCGTTCCCGAGGGGTCAGGAGGAGACCGGGTGCTGGCACTCCGGGAGAACCGGTGTGGTGTGAGCGTGCGGTGGTGTCTGTAGGTGTATGAGCGGTGTGGTTAGCTGAGTGACTTGGAATGATTGTGTTTTGTTCATGGTTTTTTTTTTTTTTTTGCAGGTTAAAGGTTTTTTCTTTTCAGCTAATTTTAAAATTTAAAATAGAATAAAAAAACCCCAGCCGGGGGATTTTTTTTTTTTTTTCCCCCGGCTGGGTTTTTTTTTCCCCGGTCCCGGCCGCTCAGCGAGGCGACGTTCATCGCCAAGGTTTGGACGCGGGTGTCCGTCGGGCCGGGGTTTTGGCAGGCAGGGTCATTTTTGAGGCTTCCGGGAACGGCGTTCCCGAGGGGTCAGGAGGAGACCGGGTGCTGGCACTCCGGGAGAACCGGTGTGGTGTGAGCGTGCGGTGGTGTCGGTTGGTGTATGAGCGGTGTGGTTAGCTGAGTGACTTGGAATGATTGTGTTTTGTTCATGGTTTTTTTTTTTTTTTTTTTTGCAGGTTAAAGGTTTTTTCTTTTCAGGTAATTTTAAAATTTAAAATAGAATAAAAAAACCCCAGCCGGGGGATTTTTTTTTTTTTTCCCCCGGCTGGGTTTTTTTTTTCCCCGGTCCCGGCCGCTCAGCGAGGCGACGTTCGTCGCCAAGGTTTGGACGCGGGTGTCCGTCGGGCCGGGGTTTTGGCAGGCAGGGTCATTTTTGAGGCTTCCGGGAACGGCGTTCCCGAGGGGTCAGGAGGAGACCGGGTGCTGGCACTCCGGGAGAACCGGTGTGGTGTGAGCGTGCGGTGGTGTCTGCAGGTGTATGAGCGGTGTGGTTAGCTGAGTGACTTGGAATGATTGTGTTTTGGTCCTATATTTGTTTCTTTGCAGGTTAATGGTTTTTTCTTTTTAGCCCAATTTGAAGTGTAAAATAGAGAAAAGGAACCCCAGCTGGGTGTTTGTTTTTTTTTGTTTTTTTTTTTTTTTTTTTTTCCCCTGGCTGGGTTGTTTTTTTTTCCTCTGTTCCTGGCCTCTCCATGAGGCGATGTTCGTTGCTAAAGTTTGGATGTGGGTTGGGCTGAGTTTGGTGTTTTGGCAGGCAGGGAGCGTTTAGAGCCTCCTGGGAACGGTGTTCTCGATGGGTGAAGTGGATGTGGGGTGAGGGTGCCAGCCGGGAGAATGGTTGGCGTGTGAGCGTGCGGTAGGTTTGGTATCTGAGTGAGCGGTGTGGTTTAGCTGTGTGCTCTGGTATGAATGTGTTTTGGGGTTGTAGGTTTTTTTTGTAGGTTTTTTATTTTAATTTACCTGAAAAGGGAAAAACAAAATAAATTCAAATAGATTTTTAAAACCCCAGGCAGGGGATTCCTTCCTCATGTGTCTATCCACCGCCCTCAGGAGTGTGTTTTAGTCCAGGTCCACAGTGCTCGGTGCAGTCAAGTTAATTGCTAATGTTCATAATCTGGTCAGTCTGGGACGGTGGTTTCAGAGGCAGGGTTTTTGTCGAGGATCCCAGGAATAGCCTTTCCGGTGACACCCGTTCCGGATAGCGGCCACGGTCGGTTCTCGTCAGGAGGCCCGTTTTGGGAGAGGTCCCAGGAAGGCGGTCGCGATCGGCCTAGGAGTAGCGTGAGTAAATTGCCGAGGACAGGGACAGGGTTGTGATAGAAGCGTGTTATCCTCTGTAATGGGATGTGAGAAATGCTGTGAGAAAGGTGAGTTTGATTTTCTGTATTGTGTTCTAATTGCCATACCTCCAATGTGTTGTAATTAATTGTAATACCTCGAATGTATTGTCATTGCTACAGCTCTAAAGTGTAATGAAGGTGTGTGTTTGATATTTGGCGTGTCAATCGTGAC
Organism: Columba guinea; assembly: GCA_032206185.1. Classification (NCBI taxonomy): domain Eukaryota; kingdom Metazoa; phylum Chordata; class Aves; order Columbiformes; family Columbidae; genus Columba; species Columba guinea. The sequence goes on from JAVLUU010000412.1 coordinate 101,345, forward strand.
AAAATGATGTAAAAGAGATGTAACGGCGAGGAGTCCGTCGTGCCGCGCTCTCAAACGTACGTGAGAACCGAGAGTTCGTTTAACGCTCGCCGTCGGGTGAGAAATGCCGTAACGGCTCTGTACCAGAAGTGATGTTCTCTTTAGCCTTTTGCAATGTGATATATTATGTCTAAAAGCTGTAATAAGCAAGAGTTTTTCAGGTTATGGGAATTGTGATTCTGGAACAACTTTAAGTAAACCAGTTTGACATCTGTTGGCTCATATCAAATAAATAGTTAGTTATGATGCTTTAATATGTGGTTTGAGGGGGTTAGTCCTACCTAAGGGACATCACCAAGGTAATAAAGCAGACACGCCTTTTTGTCGTCCAGCGTCTTTTTTCGGTTTGAGCGGCGCGACAGCTCAAAGTTTCGTGCACGTATCCGAGTTTGAGAGCGTGTCGTTTGCGACCGTGAGCGTGCACCGGACTTTGTCTCCGTACCGTGTGAGTGAGTGACTTTGTTTGTCTCGTGTGTGTGCATCCTGGACTTTGTGTCTGTATTGTGTCTGTGTGCTGGACTTTAGTGTGTGTGCGTGCCGGACTTTGTCTCTGTCCTGTGCTGTGTGTGTGTGCTGGACTTTGTCTCGGTCCTGTGCTGTGTGCGCGTGCTGGACTTTGTCTCTGTCCTGTGCTGTGTGCGCGTGCTGGACTTTGTCTCTGTCCTGTGCTGTGTGTGTGTGCTGGACTTTGTCTCTGTCCTGTGCTGTGTGTGTGTGTGTGTTGGACTTTGTCTCTGTCCTGTGCTCTGTGTGCGTGCTGGACTTTGTCTCTGTCCTGTGCTGTGTGCGTGCTGGACTTTGTCTCTGTCCTGTGCTGTGTGTGTGTGCTGGACTTTGTCTCTGTCCTGTGCTGTGTGCGTGCTGGACTTTGTCTCTGTCCTGTGCTGTGTGCGTGCTGGACTTTGTCTCTGTCCTGTGCTGTGTGTGTGTGTGTTGGACTTTGTCTCTGTCCTGTGCTCTGTGTGCGTGTTGGACTTTGTCTCTGTCCTGTGCTGTGTGCGTGCTGGACTTTGTCTCTGTCCTGTGCTGTGTGTGTGTGTGTTGGACTTTGTCTCTGTCCTGTGCTGTGTGCGTGCTGGACTTTGTCTCGGTCCTGTGCTGTGTGCGCGTGCTGGACTTTGTCTCTGTCCTGTGCTGTGTGCGCGTGCTGGACTTTGTCTCTGTCCTGTGCTGTGTGTGTGTGCTGGACTTTGTCTCTGTCCTGTGCTGTGTGTGTGTGCTGGACTTTGTCTCTGTCCTGTGCTGTGTGTGTGTGCTGGACTTTGTCTCTGTCCTGTGCTGTGTGTGTGTGCTGGACTTTGTCTCTGTCCTGTGCTGTGTGTGTGTGTGTGTTGGACTTTGTCTCTGTCCTGTGCTCTGTGTGCGTGCTGGACTTTGTCTCTGTCCTGTGCTGTGTGCGTGCTGGACTTTGTCTCTGTCCTGTGCTGTGTGTGCGTGCTGGACTTTGTCTCTGTCCTGTGCTGTGTGCGTGCTGGACTTTGTCTCTGTCCTGTGCTGTGTGTGTGTGCTGGACTTTGTCTCTGTCCTGTGCTGTGTGTGCGTGTTGGACTTTGTCTCTGTCCTGTGCTGTGTGTGTGCTGGACTTTGTCTCTGTCCTGTGCTGTGTGTGCGTGCTGGACTTTGTCTCTGTCCTGTGCTCTGTGTGCGTGCTGGACTTTGTCTCTGTCCTGTGCTGTGTGCGTGCTGGACTTTGTCTCTGTCCTGTGCTGTGTGTGTGTGTGCTGGACTTTGTCTCTGTCCTGTGCTGTGTGTGCGTGTTGGACTTTGTCTCTGTCCTGTGCTGTGTGTGCGTGTTGGACTTTGTCTCTGTCCTGTGCTGTGTGTGCGTGCTGGACTTTGTCTCTGTCCTGTGCTCTGTGTGCGTGCTGGACTTTGTCTCTGTCCTGTGCTGTGTGCGTGCTGGACTTTGTCTCTGTCCTGTGCTGTGTGTGTGCTGGACTTTGTCTCTGTCCTGTGCTGTGTGTGCGTGTGCTGGACTTTGTCTCTGTCCTGTGCTGTGTGTGCGTGTTGGACTTTGTCTCTGTCCTGTGCTGTGTGTGTGTGTGTTGGACTTTGTCTCTGTCCTGTGCTGTGTGTGTGTGTGTTGGACTTTGTCTCTGTCCTGTGCTGTGTGTGTGTGTGCTGGACTTTGTCTCTGTCCTGTGCTGTGTGTGCGTGTTGGACTTTGTCTCTGTCCTGTGCTGTGTGTGCGTGTTGGACTTTGTCTCTGTCCTGTGCTGTGTGTGTGCGTGTTGGACTTTGTCTCTGTCCTGTGCTGTGTGTGCGTGTTGGACTTTGTCTCTGTCCTGTGCTGTGTGTGCGTGTTGGACTTTGTCTCTGTCCTGTGCTGTGTGTGCTGGACTTTGTCTCTGTCCTGTGCTGTGTGCGCGTGCTGGACTTTGTCTCTGTCCTGTGCTGTGTGTGCGTGCTGGACTTTGTCTCTGTCCTGTGCTGTGTGCGTGCTGGACTTTGTCTCTGTCACTGTGTGTTGGAGTTGGAGTGGAGTGATAGTTCAGGTTGAATGTGTTTGAGTGTGTAGCTACAGTAGAGTTTGTTTTGGATGGCATGTTAAAATAGTTGCTTTATTACATACACCAAGTTTTTTGGTGTTTTAGGTGCAGCAGTAGGGTTTTGGATGCTCAAGGGGAGTTAAAAAATTAAAAAAAAAAACACTACCTCATCCACATACTCCCCTTGAGCATCCAAAGCCCTACTGCTGCACCAGACTTATTATTTTTATTCTTTTTATACATATATATACACCACATACATCCCACCCACAATATTCCCATGACCAGGGGGAGTACTCCCTAATTGAACAATCCAACCACAAACAGAATCAATTAGGGACTACTCCCCCTGGTCATGGGAATCACACACCAATTATGCAAATGAACCAATTAAATATGCAAATTAGGTAAAATTTTTTTTTTTCCCACACCACCAAAAAAAACCAAAAACAACACAATAATACAAGCACAACTATACAACAACACAAAATGTTACAACAAAAACAAAACCACACACAAAAAGACATACAAAACACAAACGACAAAACAACATCACAAAACACAAACCAAAAAAAATAACAAAAACAAAAAACTATTCCAAAGACAAAAAAAAACCAAAACAACAAACAAAAACAAACAGCAAAAATCCATATACGTAAAACCACAAACCAAACTACAATCAAAAACAACAAAAAACTTACAACAAAACACACACTCTACTACAAAAACAGCCAACAAACAAAAACAAAAAAACACAAAACACAAAATCACAAAAGACACTCAACAACACAACACAAATACAGCATCATAAATTCCATAAAACACACTACACTAAGACCTATAATAAACTCACAAAACCTACAACAACAACACACACAAAAGCAATACATTAAAACATAAAAACTAAACACACAACAAAAACACTAAACACCATAACAAATCAAATCATTCTACCCACACAATTCACCACTACTACAAACACTGAAAATCACTCTAAAAATAACACTCATAACAAATAAACCTAAAACAACACCAAACAATAAAAAAACCACACAATTCACATCAGAAACTTACCACAACACTACCAGCAACAGTAACAATCACACATGAACAAAACAATAAGACTGACAGACACACATGAAACTAACATAAACAATCACAAATCAAAAACACAACACCAATCAGGTAGCCAACAAAAATAAAAAATCACAACTGACAACGAACAAGTAACAACCAAACTCAAGATCACCACACAACTGATAATTACAATACAACACAAACTACACCTGACACAACAACCACAAAAACAAACAAAAAACATCTTACACTTAAACTACAGCTTATAATACAGATAAATGCAACAACCTCAATACATAACTACCCTACTAAGATTGGGCTACAGCAAGCATTACAATTACAGCTAGGATCATTCAGGCTACAGTTCACGTCACTACAACGACAGCTAAGATTACAATCACTACCATTAGCCTTAACACCTTATGATCACAGCCTTAGGGTTACGGCCTTACAGCCTTAGGTCCTCAGGGTACAGATTACAGTACAGGTAAGGGTAAGGTTACACCTACAGGTTTACGGTAACAGTACAGGTTTACAGTAACGGTACGAGGTTAGGGTCAGGGTCAGGGTCAGGGTCAGGGTCAGGGTCAGGGTCAGGGTCAGGGTCAGGGTCAGGGTCAGGGTCAGGGTCAGGGTTAGGGTTAGGGTTAGGGTTAGGGTTAGGGTTAGGGTTAGGCTTAGGGTTAGGCTTAGGGTTAGGGTTAGGGTTAGGGTTAGGCTTAGGGTTAGGGTTAGGGTTAGGGTTAGGGTTAGGGTTAGGCTTAGGGTTAGGCTTAGGGTTAGGGTTAGGCTTAGGGTTAGGGTTAGGGTTAGGGTTAGGGTTAGGGTTAGGGTTAGGGTTAGGGTTAGGGTTAGGGTTAGGGTTAGGGTTAGGGTTAGGGTTAGGGTTAGGGTTAGGGTTAGGGTTAGGGTTAGGGTTAGGGTTAGGGTTAGGTTAGGGTTAGGGTTAGGGTTAGGGTTAGGGTTAGGGTTAGGGTTAGGGTTAGGGTTAGGGTTAGGGTTAGGGTTAGGGTTAGGGTTAGGGTTAGGGTTAGGGTTAGGGTTAGGGTTAGGGTTAGGGTTAGGGTTAGGGTTAGGGTTAGGGTTAGGGTTAGGGTTAGGGTTAGGGTTAGGGTTAGGGTTAGGGTTAGGGTTAGGGTTAGGGTTAGGGTTAGGGTTAGGGTTAGGGTTAGGGTTAGGGTTAGGGTTAGGGTTAGGGTTAGGGTTAGGGTTAGGGTTAGGGTTAGGGTTAGGGTTAGGGTTAGGGTTAGGGTTAGGGTTAGGGTTAGGGTTAGGGTTAGGGTTAGGGTTAGGGTTAGGGTTAGGGTTAGGGTTAGGGTTAGGGTTAGGGTTAGGGTTAGGGTTAGGGTTAGGTTAGGGTTAGGGTTAGGGTTAGGGTTAGGGTTAGGGTTAGGGTTAGGGTTAGGGTTAGGGTTAGGGTTAGGGTTAGGGTTAGGGTTAGGGTTAGGGTTAGGGTTAGGGTTAGGGTTAGGGTTAGGGTTAGGGTTAGGGTTAGGGTTAGGGTTAGGGTTAGGGTTAGGGTTAGGGTTAGGGTTAGGGTTAGGGTTAGGGTTAGGGTTAGGGTTAGGGTTAGGGTTAGGGTTAGGGTTAGGGTTAGGGTTAGGGTTAGGGTTAGGGTTAGGGTTAGGGTTAGGGTTAGGGTTAGGGTTAGGGTTAGGGTTAGGGTTAGGGTTAGGGTTAGGGTTAGGGTTAGGGTTAGGGTTAGGGTTAGGGTTAGGGTTAGGGTTAGGGTTAGGGTTAGGGTTAGGGTTAGGGTTAGGGTTAGGGTTAGGGTTAGGGTTAGGGTTAGGGTTAGGGTTAGGGTTAGGGTTAGGGTTAGGGTTAGGGTTAGGGTTAGGGTTAGGGTTAGGGTTAGGGTTAGGGTTAGGGGTTAGGGTTAGGGTTAGGGTTAGGGTTAGGGTTAGGGTTAGGGTTAGGGTTAGGGTTAGGGTTAGGGTTAGGGTTAGGGTTAGGGTTAGGGTTAGGGTTAGGGTTAGGGTTAGGGTTAGGGTTAGGGTTAGGGTTAGGGTTAGGGTTAGGGTTAGGGTTAGGGTTAGGGTTAGGGTTAGGGTTAGGGTTAGGGTTAGGGTTAGGGTTAGGGTTAGGGTTAGGGTTAGGGTTAGGGTTAGGGTTAGGGTTAGGGTT
>JAVLUU010000413.1:0-2500 GCA_032206185.1 Columba guinea
AAAATAAAAAGAAAGACAGAAAGAAAGAAAGAAAGAAAAAGAAAGAAAGAAAGAAAGAAAATAAATAAATAAAGAAAGAAGAATAAAAAAAGAAAGAAGAAAGAAAGAAAGAAAGAAAAAAAAAATAAAGATAGAAAGTAAGAAAGAAAGGAATAAGAAGAAAGAAACAAGACAGAAGGAAAGAAAGAAATAAAGAAAGACAGAAAGTAAGAAAAAAACAAAGAAAGAATAAAAGAAAGAAAGAAGAAAGAGGGAAAGAAAGAGAGAAAAAACAAAGAAGAAAGAAAGGAAGAAAGAAGAAAGAGAGAAAGAAAAAAGAAGGAAAAAAAGACAGAAAGAAAGAAAGAAAGAAAGAAGAAAAAGAAAGAAAAAGAAAGAAAGAAAGACAGAAAGAAAGAAAAGGAAAGAAAGAAAGAAAGAAGGAATAAAGACAGAAAGAAAGAAAGAAAAAAGAAAAAAAAATAAGGAAAGAATACAGAAAGAAAGACAGAAAGAAAGAAAGAAGAAAAGAAAAAGAAAGAAAAAGAAAGAAAGAAAGACAGAAAGAAAGAAAAAAGAAAGAAAGAAGAGAAGAAAGAAATAAAGAAAGAAAGAAAGAAAAAGAAAGAAAGAAAGACAGAAAGAGAGAAACAAAGAAGAAAAAGAAAGAAAAATGAAAAAAATAAACAAAGAAAGAAAGAAAAAAGAATGATAGAAGAAAGAAAGAAAGAAAAAGAAAGAAAGAAAGAAAGATGGAAAGAAAGAAGAAAGAAAAAAATAAAGAAAGAAAGAAAGAAAGAAAGAAAGACAGAAATAAAGAAAGAAAGAAGAAGAAGGAAAGAAAGAAAAAAAAGAAAGAAAGACAGAAAGAGAGAAAGAAAGAAGAAAGAAAGAAAAAAGAAAGAAAGAAAGAAAGAAAAAAAAAGAAAGAAGAAAGAAAGAAATTAGAAAGAAAGAAAGAAAGAAAAAGAAATAAAGAAAGAAGACAGTAAGAAAGAAAGAAAAAGAAAGAAAGAAAGAAAGAAAGAAAGAAAGAAAGAAAGAAAGAAAGAAAAAAGAAAGAAAGAAAGAAAGAAATAAAGTAAAATAGAAAGGAAGAAAAGGAAAGAAAGAAAGAAGAAAGAAAAAAGAAAGAAAGAGAGAAAAAGAAAGAAAGAAAGAAGAAAGAAAGATAGAAGAAATAAAGAAAGAAAGAAAGAAAGAAAAATGAAGAAAGAAAGACAGAAAGAAAGAAAGAAAAAAAATAAAAAGAAAGAAAAAGAAAGAAAGACAGAAAGAAAGAAAGAAAAAAGAAAGAAAGAAAGAAGAAAGAAAGACAGAAAGAAAGAAGGAAGTAGAAAGAAAGAAAGAAAGAAAAAAGAAAAAAAAATAAGGAAAGAAAGAAAGAAAGAAGAAAGTTAGAATGAAAGAAAAAAGAAAGAAAGAAGAAAGAAAGAAACAAAGAAAATAAAATGAAAGAAAGACAGAATTTAAGAACGAAAGAAAAAGAAAGAGAGAAAGAAAGAAAGAAATAAAGAAAGATAAGAAAGAAAGAAAGAAAGAAAAATAAAAACAGAAAGAAGAAAGAAAGAAAGAAGAAAGAAAGAAAGAAAGAAGAAAGAAAGAAAAAGAAAAACATAAAGAAAGACAGAAAGAAAGAAAGAAAAAAGAAAGAAAGAAGAAAGAAAAAAAAAGAAAGAAGAAAGAGAGAAAGAAAGAAAGAAAGAAAAAAAAATAAGAAGAAAGAAAAAAGAAATAAAGAAAGAAGAAAGAGAAAAGAAAGAAAGAAGAAAGAAAAAAAAGAAAGAAAGAAGAAGATAGGAAGAAATAAATAAGAAAGAAAGACAGAAAGAAAGAAAGAAGAAAAGAAAAAGAAAGAAAAAGAAAGGAAGAAAGACAGAAAGAGAGAAAGAAAGAAGAAGAAAGAAAGAAAAAAGAATGAAAGGAAGAAAAAAAAAGAAAGAAGAATAAAAGAAATAAGAAAGAAAGAAATAAAGAAAAAGAAAGAAAGAAAGAAAGAAAGAAGAAAGAAAAAAGAAAAGAGAAAGAGAGAAAGAATAAAGAAAGAAAGAAAGAAGAAAGTAAGACAGAAAGAAAGAAAGAAGTAGAAAGAAAGAAAAAAAGAAAAAAGAAAGAAAAAAAAAGGAAAGAAAGACAGAAAGAAAGACAGAAAGGAAGAAAGAAAAAAGAAAAGAAAGAAAAAGAAAGAAAGACAGAAGGAAAGAAAAAAAGAAAGAAAGAAAGAGAGAAAAAGTAAGAAAGAAAGAAAGAAAGAAAGAAAAAGAAAGGAAGAAAGTCAGAAAGAGAGAAAGAAAGAAGAAGAAAGAAAGGAAAAAGAAAGAAAGAAAGAAAGATAGAAAAAGAAAGAAGAAAGAAGGAAATAAGAAAGAAAGAAAGAAAGAAAAAGAAAGAAAGAAAGAAAGAAGAAAGAAAAAAGAAAAAAAAGAAAGAAAGAAAGAAGGAAGAAAGAAAGAGAGAAAGTAAGAAAGAAAGAATAAGAAAGAAAGAAAGAAAAAAGAAAGAAAGAAAGAAAGAAAGAAGA
>JAVLUU010000413.1:7500-12500 GCA_032206185.1 Columba guinea
GAAATAAAGAAAAAAAGAAAAAGAAATTAAGAAAGAAAGAAAGAAAGAAAAAAGAAGGAAAGGAAGGAAGAAAGAAAGAAAGAAAGAAAGAAAGAAAGAAAGAAAGAAAAAAAGAAAGAAAGAAGCAAGAAAGAAAAAAAGAAAATAAAAAGAAAGACAGAAAGAAAGAAAGAAAGAAAAAGAAAGAAAGAAAGAAAGAAAATAAATAAATAAAGAAAGAAGAATAAAAAAAGAAAGAAGAAAGAAAGAAAGAAAGAAAAAAAAATAAAGATAGAAAGTAAGAAAGAAAGGAATAAGAAGAAAGAAACAAGACAGAAGGAAAGAAAGAAATAAAGAAAGACAGAAAGTAAGAAAAAAACAAAGAAAGAATAAAAGAAAGAAAGAAGAAAGAGGGAAAGAAAGAGAGAAAAAACAAAGAAGAAAGAAAGGAAGAAAGAAGAAAGAGAGAAAGAAAAAAGAAGGAAAAAAAGACAGAAAGAAAGAAAGAAAGAAAGAAGAAAAAGAAAGAAAAAGAAAGAAAGAAAGACAGAAAGAAAGAAAGAAAGAAAGAAAGAAAGAAGGAATAAAGACAGAAAGAAAGAAAGAAAAAAGAAAAAAAAATAAGGAAAGAATACAGAAAGAAAGACAGAAAGAAAGAAAGAAGAAAAGAAAAAGAAAGAAAAAGAAAGAAAGAAAGACAGAAAGAAAGAAAAAAGAAAGAAAGAAGAAAGAAAGAAATAAAGAAAGAAAGAAAGAAAAAGAAAGAAAGAAAGACAGAAAGAGAGAAACAAAGAAGAAAAAGAAAGAAAAATGAAAAAAATAAACAAAGAAAGAAAGAAAAAAGAATGATAGAAGAAAGAAAGAAAGAAAAAGAAAGAAAGAAAGAAAGATGGAAAGAAAGAAGAAAGAAAAAAATAAAGAAAGAAAGAAAGAAAGAAAGAAAGACAGAAATAAAGAAAGAAAGAAGAAGAAGGAAAGAAAGAAAAAAAAGAAAGAAAGACAGAAAGAGAGAAAGAAAGAAGAAAGAAAGAAAAAAGAAAGAAAGAAAGAAAGAAAAAAAAAGAAAGAAGAAAGAAAGAAATTAGAAAGAAAGAAAGAAAGAAAAAGAAATAAAGAAAGAAGACAGTAAGAAAGAAAGAAAAAGAAAGAAAGAAAGAAAGAAAGAAAGAAAGAAAGAAAGAAAGAAAGAAAAAAGAAAGAAAGAAAGAAAGAAATAAAGTAAAATAGAAAGGAAGAAAAGGAAAGAAAGAAAGAAAGAAAGAAAAAAGAAAGAAAGAGAGAAAAAGAAAGAAAGAAAGAAGAAAGAAAGATAGAAGAAATAAAGAAAGAAAGAAAGAAAGAAAAATGAAGAAAGAAAGACAGAAAGAAAGAAAGAAAAAAAATAAAAAGAAAGAAAAAGAAAGAAAGACAGAAAGAAAGAAAGAAAAAAGAAAGAAAGAAAGAAGAAAGAAAGACAGAAAGAAAGAAGGAAGTAGAAAGAAAGAAAGAAAGAAAAAAGAAAAAAAAATAAGGAAAGAAAGAAAGAAAGAAGAAAGTTAGAATGAAAGAAAAAAGAAAGAAAGAAGAAAGAAAGAAACAAAGAAAATAAAATGAAAGAAAGACAGAATTTAAGAACGAAAGAAAAAGAAAGAGAGAAAGAAAGAAAGAAATAAAGAAAGATAAGAAAGAAAGAAAGAAAGAAAAATAAAAACAGAAAGAAGAAAGAAAGAAAGAAGAAAGAAAGAAAGAAAGAAGAAAGAAAGAAAAAGAAAAACATAAAGAAAGACAGAAAGAAAGAAAGAAAAAAGAAAGAAAGAAGAAAGAAAAAAAAAGAAAGAAGAAAGAGAGAAAGAAAGAAAGAAAGAAAAAAAAATAAGAAGAAAGAAAAAAGAAATAAAGAAAGAAGAAAGAGAAAAGAAAGAAAGAAGAAAGAAAAAAAAGAAAGAAAGAAGAAGATAGGAAGAAATAAATAAGAAAGAAAGACAGAAAGAAAGAAAGAAGAAAAGAAAAAGAAAGAAAAAGAAAGGAAGAAAGACAGAAAGAGAGAAAGAAAGAAGAAGAAAGAAAGAAAAAAGAATGAAAGGAAGAAAAAAAAAGAAAGAAGAATAAAAGAAATAAGAAAGAAAGAAATAAAGAAAAAGAAAGAAAGAAAGAAAGAAAGAAGAAAGAAAAAAGAAAAGAGAAAGAGAGAAAGAATAAAGAAAGAAAGAAAGAAGAAAGTAAGACAGAAAGAAAGAAAGAAGTAGAAAGAAAGAAAAAAAGAAAAAAGAAAGAAAAAAAAAGGAAAGAAAGACAGAAAGAAAGACAGAAAGGAAGAAAGAAAAAAGAAAAGAAAGAAAAAGAAAGAAAGACAGAAGGAAAGAAAAAAAGAAAGAAAGAAAGAGAGAAAAAGTAAGAAAGAAAGAAAGAAAGAAAGAAAAAGAAAGGAAGAAAGTCAGAAAGAGAGAAAGAAAGAAGAAGAAAGAAAGGAAAAAGAAAGAAAGAAAGAAAGATAGAAAAAGAAAGAAGAAAGAAGGAAATAAGAAAGAAAGAAAGAAAGAAAAAGAAAGAAAGAAAGAAAGAAGAAAGAAAAAAGAAAAAAAAGAAAGAAAGAAAGAAGGAAGAAAGAAAGAGAGAAAGTAAGAAAGAAAGAATAAGAAAGAAAGAAAGAAAAAAGAAAGAAAGAAAGAAAGAAAGAAGAAAGAAAGAAAGAGAGAACGAAAGAAAGAAAGAAAAAAAGAAAGAAGAAAGAAAAAAGAAAGAAAGAAGAAAGAAGAAAGAAAGAAAGAAAGAAAAAAGAAAGAAAAAAGACGGAAAGAAAGAAAGAAAATAAAAGAAAGAAAGACAGAAAGAAAGAAAAAAGGAAAAGAAAGAAAGAAAGAAGGAAAAAAGATAAAAGAAAGAAAGAAAAAAGAAAGAGAGAAAGAAAGAAAGAAACAAAGAAAAAATAAAAGAAAGAAAGAAGGAAGAAAGAAAGAAATAAGAAAGAAAGAAAGAAAGAAGAGAGAAAGAAAGAAACAAGAAAGAAAGAAAGACAAAGAAAGACAGAAAGAAAGAAAAAAGGAAAAGAAAGAAAGAAAGAAAGAAAAAAGATAAAAGAAAGAAAGAAAGAAAAAAGAAAGAAGGACAGAAAGAAAGAAAGAATCAAAGAAAGAAAAAAGAAAGAAAGAAGAAAGAAAAAAGAAAGAAAGAAGAAAGAAATATAGAAGAAAGAAAGAAAGAAAGAAAGAAAAGGACAGGAAAAAGGATAGAAAGAAAGACAGAAAGAAAGAAACAAGAAAAGAAAAAGAAAGAAAAAGAAAGAAATACAGAAAGAAAGAAAAAAAAGAAAGAAAGAAAGAAGAGAGAAAGAAAGAAAGAAAGAAAAAAGAAAGAAAGAAAGGAAGAAAGAAAGAAAAAAATAAGAAAGAAGAAAGAAAGAAAGAAAGAAAAAAAGGAAGAAGAAAGAAAAAAGAAAGAAAGAAGAAACAGAAAAGAGAGAAAGAAAGAAGAAAGAAAGAAAGAAATAAGAAAGAAAGAAAAAAATAAGAAAGAAGAAAGAAAGAAAGAAGAAAGAGAAAAGAGAGAAAGAAAGAAGAAAGAAAGAAAGAAAGAAAGAAGAAAAAAGAAAGAAGAAAGAAAAAAAAGAAAGAGAGAAAGAAAGAAAGAAAAAAAGAAAGAAAGCAAAAAGAAAGGAAGAAAGATGAAAGAAAGAATGAAAGAAAAAAGAAAGAAAGAAATAAAGAAAGAAAAAGAAAGAAAGAAAGGAAGAAAGAAAGAAGAAAGAAAGGAAGAAAGAATGTAGAAAGAAAGAAAGAAAAAATGAAAGAAAGAAAGACAGAAAGAAAGAAAGGAAGGAAGAAAGAAAGAAATAAGAAAGAAAGAAAGAAAGAAAGAAAGAAATAAAAGGAAGAAGAAAGAAAAAAGAAAGAAAGAAAGAAGAAAGAGAAAAGAGAGAAAGAAAGAAAGAAAGAAAGAAAGAAAGAAAGAAAGAAAGAAAGAAAGAAAGGAAGAAGAAAAAAGAAAGAAGAAAGAAAGAAAGAAGAAAGAAAGAAAGAAAGAAAAAAAGAAAGAAAGAAAAATGAAAGAAAGAAAGGAAGAAAGAAAGAAGAAGGGAAGGAAGACAGAAAGAAAGACAGAAAGAAAGAAAGGAAGAAAGAAAGAAAAAAAAGAAAGAAATAAGAAAGAAAGAAAGACGAAAAAAGAAAGAAGAAAGAAAGAAAAAAATAAGAAAGAAAAAAGAAAGAAAAAAGTAAGAAAGAGAAAAGAGAGAAAGAAAGAAAGAAAGAAAAAAAGAAGAAAAAAGAAAGAAGAAAGAAAGAAAAAAGAAAGAAAGAAAGAAAAAAAAGAAGAAGGAAAGAAATAAGAAAGAAAGAAAAAGAAAGAAAGAAAGAAAGAAGAAGAAAGAAAGAAAGAAAAAAGAAAGGAAGAAAGAAAGAAAAAGAAAAAAGAAAGAAGAAAGTAAGAAAGAAAGAAAGAAAGAAAGAAAAAAGAAAGAAAGAAAAAGAAAGAAAGAAAGAAAGAAAAAGAAATAAATAAATAAAAAAAAGAAAGAAAGAAAGAAAGAAAAAGAAAAAAGGAAGAAAGAAAGAAAGAAAGAAGGAAAGAAGAAATAAAGAAAGAAAGAAGAAAGAAAGAAAGAAGGAAAGAAAAAAGAAAGAGAAAGAAAAAGAAAGAAAGAAAGAAAGAAAGAAAGAAAGAAAGAAAAAAGAAAGAAAGAAAGAAAGAAAGAAAGAAAGAAAGAAAGAAAAAAGAAAGAAAGAAAGAAAGAAAAAGGAAGAAACAAAGAAAGAAAGAAAGAAGAAAGAAAGAAGAAAGAATGAAAGAAAAGTAAGAAAGAAAGAAAAAAGAAAGAAAGAAAGAAAGAAAAATGAAGAAACAAAGAAATAAAGAAAGAGAAAGAAAGAAAGAAAGAAAAAGAAAGAACGAAAGAAAGAAAGAAAAAAGAAAGAAAGAAAGAAAAAGAAAGAAAGAAAGAAAGAAAAAGAAAGAAAAATAAAGAAAGAAATAAGAAAGAAAGACAGAAAGAAAGACAGAAAGATAGAAAGAAAGAAAGAAAGAAAAAAGAAAAAGAAAATAGAAAG
>JAVLUU010000413.1:15000-17500 GCA_032206185.1 Columba guinea
AGAAAGAAAAAAGAAAGAAAGAAAGAAAGGAAGAAAGAAAGAAAGAAGAAAGAAAGAAAAAAAGAAAGAAAGAAAAAAGAAAGAAAGAAAGAAAGATAAAGGAAAGAAATAAGAATGAAAGAACAAAGAAAGAAAGAGAGAAAGAAAGACAGAAAGAAAGGAAAACGAAAGAAAGAAATAGAAAGAAAGAAAGACAGAAAGAAAGGAAGAAAGAAAGAAAAAGAAAGAAAGAAAGAAAGAAAGAAAGAAAGAAGAAAAATAGAAAGAAAAAGGAAAGAAACACACAATGAAAGACAGAAAGAAAGAAAGAAAGAAAGAAAAAGAAAGAAAGAAAGAAAGAAAGAAAGAAATAAAGAAGAAAGACAGAAAGCAAGAAAGAAAGAAAAAAGAAGAAAGAAGAAAGAAAAAAGAAAAAGAAAGAAAGAAAGAAGAAGGAAAGAAAAAAGAAAGAATGAAAAAAGAAAGAAAGAATGAAAGAAAAATAAAGACAGACAGAAAGAAATACAGAAATAAAGAAAGGAAAACGAAAGAAAGAAAGAAATAGAAAGTAAGAAAAAAGAAAGAAAGACAGAAACAAAGACAGAAACAAAGACAGAAAGAAAGAAAGAAAAAAGAAAGAAAGAAGAATGAAAGAAGAAAGAATGAAAGAAGAAAGAAAGAAGAAAGACAGACAGACAGAAAGAAAGACAGAAAGAAATAAAGAAAAAGAAAGAAAGAAGAAAGAAAGAAAGAGGAAAGAAAAAAGAGTGAAAAAATAAGGAAAGAAGAAAGAAAGAAAGAAGAAAGAAAGAAAGAGGAAAGAAAGAAATAGAAAGAAAGAAAGACAGAAAGAAAATAGAAAAAGAAAGAAAGAAAGAAGAAAGAAGGAAAGAAAGAATAAAGAAAGAAATAAAGAAAGAAGAAGGAAAGAAAGAAAAAGAAAGAAAAAAAAAAGGAAGAAAGAAAAAAGAAAGAAAGAAAAAAGAGAAAAAAGAAAGAAAGAAAGAAAAAAGAAAGAAAGAGCGAACGAAAGAAAGAAAGAAAGAAGAAAAGAGAAAAAGAAAGAAAGAAAAAAAAAGAAGAAAGAAAGAAATAAGAAAGAAAGAAAGAAAAAGAAAGAAAGAAAGAAGGAAAGAAAGAAAAAAGAAAGAAAGTAAGAAAGGAAGAAAGAAAAGAGAAAGTAGGAAAGAAAGAAAGAAAGAAAGAAAGAAAAAAGAAAGAAAGAAGAAAGAAAGAGTGAACGAAAGAAAGAAAGAAAGAAAGAAAGAAAAAAGAAATACAGAAAGACCGAAAAAAATAAAGAAAGAAGAATAAAAAAAGAAAGAAAGAAAGAAAAAAGGAAAAGAAAGAAAGAAATAAAGAGAAAAGAAAGAAAGAAAGAAATAGAAAAGAAAGAAAGAAAGAAAGAGAGAAAGAAAGAAAGAAAGAAAGAAAGAAAGAAAGAAAGAAAAAAGAAAGAAAGAAAGAAAAAAGAAAGAAAGACAAAAAGAAAGAAAGAAAGAAAAAAAAGAAAGTTGAAAGAAAGAAAGAAAGAGAGAAAAGGAGAAAGAAGAAAGAAAGAAGAAAGAAAGAAAGAAAGAAAGAAAGAAAAAAGAAGGAAAGAAAGACGGAAAGAAAGACAGAAATAATTAAAGAAATAAGAAAAAGAAAGAAAAAGAAAGAAAGACAGAAAGAAAGAAAAAAGGAAAGAAGGAAAGAAGAAAGAAAGAAAGAAACAAAGAAAGAAAGAAAGAAAAAAAAGAAAGAAGAAAGAAACAAATAAGAAAGTAAGAAAAAAAGAAAGAAGAAAGAAGAAAGAAAGACAGAAAGAAAGACAGAAATAAAGAAAGAAAGAAAGAAGAAGAAACAAAGAAAAAAGAAAGAAAAAAGGAAAAGAATGAAAGAAATAAAGAGAAAAGAAAGAAAGAAAGAAATAGAAAAGAAAGAAAGAAAGAAAGAGAGAAAGAAAGAAAGAAAGGAAGAAAGAAAGAAAGAAAGATAGAAAGAAAGAAAGAAAGAAAGAAAGAAAAAAGAAAGAAAGAAAGAAAAAAGAAAGAAAGAAAGAAAGGAAGAATGAAAGAAAAAAGAAAGAAATAAGAAAGAAAGAAAGAAAGAAAGAAAGAAGATAGAAAGAAAAAAGAAAGAAAGGAAAAAGAAAGAAAGAAAAAAGAAAGACTAGAAATAAAGACAGAAAGAGAGAAAAAAGAAAGAAAGAAAAAATAAATAAAGAAAGAAAGACAGAAAGAAATACAGAAATAAAGAAAGAAAGAATGAAGAAAGAAAGAAAGAAGAAAGAAAGAAAGAAAGAAAGAAGAAAGAAAGATGAAAGAAAGAAAGAATGTAAGAAAAAAGAAAGAAGAAAGAAAAAAGAAAGAAAGAAAGAAAGGAAGAAAGAAAGAAAGAAGAAAGAAAGAAAAAAAGAAAGAAAGAAAAAAGAAAGAAAGAAAGAAAGATAAAGGAAAGAAATAAGAATGAAAGAACAAAGAAAGAAAGAGAGAAAGAAAGACAGAAAGAAAGAAAGAAAGGAAAACGAAAGAAAGAA
>JAVLUU010000413.1:30000-32500 GCA_032206185.1 Columba guinea
AAGAAAGACAGAAAGAAAGAAAAAAGAAAGAAAGAAAGAAAAAAAGAAAGAAAGAAAGAAAGGAAAAAGAAAGAAACAAAAAAGAAAGAAAGAAAGAAAGAAAATAAGAAAGAAAAAAGAAAGAAAGAAAGAAAAGAGAAAGAAAGAAAGAAAGAAAAAAGAAAGAAAGAAATAAGAAAGAAATATGAATGAAAGAACAAAGAAAGAAAGACAGAATGAAAGACAGAAAGAAAGAAAGAAAGAAGAATGAAAGAAAGAAATAGAAAGTAAGAAAAAAGAAAGACAGAGAGAAAGACAGAAAGAAAGAAAGAAAGAAAAAAGAAAGAAAGAAAGAAATAAGAAGAAGGAAAGAAAGAAGAAAGAAAGAAAAATAAAAAAGAAAAAAGAAAGAAAGAAAGAAAAAAGAAAGAAAAAGGTAGAAAGAACGAAAGAAAGAAAAAAGAAAGATAGAAAGAAAGAAAAAAGAAAGAAAAAAGGAAAAGAAAGAAAGAAAAAAGAAAAAATTAAAGAAAGAAAGAAAAAGAAAGAAAGAAAAAGGAAGAAAAACAAGGAAAGAAAGTAAGAAAAAAGAAAGAAAGAAAGAAAGAAAGTAAGAAAGAGAAAAGAAAGAAAGAAAGAATAATAAAAGTAAAAAGAAAGAAAGAAAGAAAGAAAGATAGAAAGAAAGAAAGAAAATGGGAAAAGGAATAAAGAAAAAAGAAAAAAGAAAGAAAGAAAGAAAAAGAAAGAAAAAAAAAGAAAGAAAAAGAAAAATAAAGAAAGAAAGAAAGAGCAAAGAAAGAAAGAAAGAAAGAAAAAAAGAAAAAAGAAAGACAGAAAGAAAAAAGGAAAGAAAAAAGAAAAAGAAAGAAAAGGAAAGAAAGAAAGAAAGAAAGAAAGAAAAAAGGAAGACAGAAAGAAAGAAAAAGAAAAAGAAAGAAAAAGAAAGAAAGTAAAATAAAGAGAGAGAGAAAGAAAGAAAGAAAGAAAGAAGGAAAGAAAGAAAGACAAAGAAAGAAAGAAAGATAGAAAGAAAGAAAGACAGAAAGAGAGAAAGATATAAAGAAATGAAGAAAAAAGAAAGAAAGAAAGAGAAAAAGAAAGACAGAAGAAAGAAAGAAAGAAAGGAAGAAAGAAAAAAGAAAGAAAGAAGAAAGAAAGAACGAAAAAGGAAAGAAATAAAGTAAGAAAGAAAAAGATAGAAAGAAAGAAAGAAAGAAAGAATCAAAAAAGAAAGAAAGAAAAAAGAAAGAAAGAAGAAAGAAAGAAAGAAAGAAAGAAAAAAGAAAGAAGATAGAAAAAAGAAAGAAAGGAAGGAAGAAAGAAAGAAAGAAAAAAGGAAGAAGGAAAGAAAAAAGAAAGAAAGAAAGAAAGACAGAAAGAAAGAAAGAGAGGAAAAAAAGAAAGAAAGAAAGAAAGAAACAAAAGAAAGAAAGAAAGAAAAAAGAAAGAAAAAGAAAGAAAGAAGAAAGAAAGAAAGAAGGAAAGAAAGAAAGAAAGAAAGAAAAATGAAAAAGAAAGAAAGAAAGACAGAAAGGAAGAAAGACAGTAAGAAAGACAGAAAGAAAGAAAGAAAGAAGAAGAAAGAAAGAAAGAAAGAAAGACAGAAAGAAAGACAGAAGGAAGAAAGACAGAAAGAAAGAAAGAAAAAGAAAGAAAGAAAGAAAAAAGAAAGAAAGAAAGTAAAAAAGAAAGAAAGAAAGAGAAAAAAAGAAAGAAAGAAGAGAAAGAAAGAAAGAAAAAAGAAAGAAAAAATAAAGAAAGAAGAAAAAAAAAGAAGAAAGAAAGACAGAAAGAAAGAAAAAGAAAAAGAAAAAGGGAGAAAGAAAGAAAGAAAAAGAAAGAAAGAAAGAAAGAAAGAAGAAAGAAAAAAGAAAGAAAGAAAGAAAGACAGAAAGAAAGACAGAAAGAAAGAAAGAAAAAAGTAAAAGAAAAAAGAAAGAAAGAAAGAAAGACATAAAGAAAGATAGAAAGAAAAAGAAAGAAAGAAAGAAAAAGAAAGAAAGAAAAAAGAAAGAAAAAAGAAAGAAAGAAAAAAGAAAGAAAGAAAGTAAGAAAGAAAAAGAAAGAAAGAAGAATAAAAAAACAAAGAAAGAAAGAAAGAAAGAAGAAAGAAAGAAGAATAAAAAAAGAAAGAGAGAAAGAAAGAAGAAAGAAAGAAAGAAAGAAAGAAAAAATAAGAAAGAAAGGAAGACAGAAAGAAATAAAGAAAGAAGAAAAAAGAAAGAAGAAAGAAAGAAAAAAATAAGAAAGAAAGAAAGAAGAAAGAAAGACAGAAAGAAGAAAGAGAAAAGAAAGAAAGAAGAAAAAAGAAAGAAGAAACAAAGAAGAAAGAAAGAAAGAAAAAAGAAAGAAAGAAAGAAGAGAGAAAGAAAGAAAAAGGAAAGAAAGACAGAAAGAAAGAACGAAATAAAGAAAGAAAAAAGAAAAAGAAAGAAAAAGAAACAAGGAAGAAAGAAAGAAAGACAGAATGAAAGAAAGAAAAAGAAAGAAAGAAAGAAAGAAAGAAGGAAAGAAATAA
>JAVLUU010000413.1:102500-105000 GCA_032206185.1 Columba guinea
AGAAAGAAACACACAATGAAAGACAGAAAGAAAGAAAGAAAGAAAGAAAAAGAAAGAAAGAAAGAAAGAAAGAAAGAAAAAAGAAAGTAAGAAAAAAGAAAGAAAGAAAGAACGAAAGAAAAAGAAAGAAAGTAATAAAGAAGAAAGAAAGAAAGAAAGAACAAAAAAAGAAAGAAAGAAAGAAAGACAGAAAGAAAGACAGAAAGAAAGAAAAAAAAAGAAAAAGAAAGAAAAAGAAAGAAATAAAGAAAGAAAAAAGAAAGAAGAATAAAAGAAAGATAGACAGAAAGAAAGACAGAAAGAAAGACAGAAAGAAATTAAAAAAAAAAAAGAAAGAAAAAGAAAGAAAGAAAGAAAGAAAGAAAGAAAAAAGGCAGGAAGAAAGAAAGAAAGACAGAAAGAAAGAAAGAAAGAAAAAGACAAAGAAAGAAAAAGAAAAAAAGAATGGAAAAGAAAGAAAGAAACAAAGAAAGAAAAAAAAGAAAAGAAGAAGAAAGAAAGAAAGAAAAAAGAAAGAAAAAGCAAAGAAAGAAAGAAAGAAAGAAGAAAGAAAGACAGAAAGACAGAAAGAAAGAAAGAAAGAAGAAAGAAAGAAAGAAAGAAAGAAATAAAGAAGAAAGACAGAAAGCAAGAAAGAAAGAAAAAAGAAGAAAGAAGAAAGAAGAAAGAAAAAAGAAAAAGAAAGAAAGAAAGAAGAAGGAAAGAAAAAAGAAAGAATGAAAAAAGAAAGAAAGAATGAAAGAAAAATAAAGACAGACAGAAAGAAATACAGAAATAAAGAAAGGAAAACGAAAGAAAGAAAGAAATAGAAAGTAAGAAAAAAGAAAGAAAGACAGAAACAAAGACAGAAACAAAGACAGAAAGAAAGAAAGAAAAAAGAAAGAAAGAAGAATGAAAGAAGAAAGAATGAAAGAAGAAAGAAAGAAGAAAGACAGACAGACAGAAAGAAAGACAGAAAGAAATAAAGAAAAAGAAAGAAAGAAGAAAGAAAGAAAGAGGAAAGAAAAAAGAGTGAAAAAATAAGGAAAGAAGAAAGAAAGAAAGAAGAAAGAAAGAAAGAGGAAAGAAAGAAATAGAAAGAAAGAAAGACAGAAAGAAAATAGAAAAAGAAAGAAAGAAAGAAGAAAGAAGGAAAGAAAGAATAAAGAAAGAAATAAAGAAAGAAGAAGGAAAGAAAGAAAAAAGAAAGAAAGAAAAAAGAAAGAAAGAAGAAGATAGAAAGAAAAAAGAAAGAAAGAAAAAAAGAAAGAAAAAAGAAAGAAAGAAGATAGAAAGAAAAAAGAAAGAAAGGAAAAAGAAAGAAAGAAAAAAGAAAGACTAGAAAGAAAGACAGAAAGAAATACAGATATAAAGAAAGAAAGAATGAAGAAAGAAAGAAAGAAGAAAGAAAGAAAGAAAGAAAGAAAGAAAGAAGAAAGAAATATGAAAGAAAGAAAGAATGTAAGAAAAAAGAAAGAAGAAAGAAAAAAGAAAGAAAGAAAGAAAGGAAGAAAGAAAGAAAGAAGAAAGAAAGAAAAAAGAAAGAAGAAAGAGAGAAGAAAGAAAGAAAGAAAGACAGAAAGAAAGACAGAAAGAAAGAAAGAAAAAAGAAAAAGAAACAAAAAGAAAGAAAAAGAAAGAAAAAAGAAAGAAAGGAAGAAGAAAGAAAGAAAGAAAGAAAGAAAAAGGTAAGTAAGAAAGACAGAAAGAAAGACAGAAAGAAACAAAGAAAAAAGAAGAAAGAAAAAGAAAGAAAGATAGAAAGAAAGAAAGAAAGACAGAAAGAAGGAAAGAAAGTAAAAGAAATAAAGAAAGAAAGAAACAAAGAAAGAAAGAAAAATGTAATAAAGAAAGAAAGAAAGAAAAAAAAGTAAGAAAAAAGAGAAAAAAGAAAGAAAGAAAGAAAAAAGAAAGAAAGAAAGAAAAAAAGAAAGGAAAAAGAAAGAAAGAAAGGAAGAAAGAAAGAAACTAAGAAAAAAGAAAGAAAGAAAAAGAAAAAAGAAAGAAAGAAAGAAAGAAAGAAAAATAGAAAGAAAGAAAAAAGAAAAAGAAAGAAAGAACGAAGAATGAAAGAAGAAAGAAAGAAAGAAGAAAGAAAGAAGAAAGAAAGACAGACAGAAAGAAAGACAGAAAGAAAGAAAGAAAAAGAAAGAAAGAACGAAAGAAAGAAAGAAAGAAGAAAGAAGGAAAGAAAAAAGAATGAAAAATAAGGAATGAAGAAAGAAAGAAAGAAGAAAGAAAGAAATAAAGAAAGAAGAAGGAAAGAAAGAAAAAAGAAAGAAAAAAGAAAGAAAGAAAAACGAAAGAAAGAAAAATATAGAAAGAAAAAGGAAAGAAAGAAAAAAAGAAAGAAAAAAGAAAAACAAAGAAAGAAAGAAAGGAAGAAAGAAAGAAAGAAGAAAGAAAGAGAAAGAAGAAAGAGAGAAGAAAGAAAGAAAGAAAGACAGAAAGAAAGACAGAAAAAAAGAAAGAAAAAAGAAAAAGAAAGAAAAAGAAAGAAAAAAGAAAAAGAAAGAAGGAA
>JAVLUU010000413.1:110000-117500 GCA_032206185.1 Columba guinea
GAAAGAAAGATAAAAGAAAGAAAAAAGAAAGAAAGAAGAAAGAAAGAAAGAAAGAAAGAAAGAAAGAAAAACGGAAAGAAAGAAAGAAAGAAAAAGAAAGCAAGTAAGAAAGAAAGAAAGAAAGAGAGAATGAAAAGAAAGAAAGAAAGAAAAAAGAAAGAAAGGAAGAAATAAAGAAAGGAAAAAGAAAGAAGAAAGAAAGAGAGAAAGAAACACAGAAAGAAAGAAAGAAAAAAGAAAGAAAGAAAGAAAAATAGAAGGAAAGAAAAAAGAAAGAAAGAAAGAAAAATACAAGGAAAGAAAAAAGAAAGAAAGAAAGACAGAAAGAAAGAAAGAAAGAAAGAAAAAAGAAAGAAGAAAGAAAGAAAGAAAGAAAAAAGAAAGAAAGAAGAAAGAAAGGTAGAAAGAAGAAAAGAAAGAAAGAAGAAAGAAACCAAGAAGGGAGTAAGAAATAAAGAAAGAAGAAAGAAAGAAAAAAGAAATAAATAAAGAAAGAAGAAAGTAAGAAAAAAGAAAGACAGAAAGAAAGAAAGAAAGAAAGAAACTAAAAGAAAGAAAGAAAGAAAGAAAGGAAGGAAGAAAGAAAGAAAGAAAAAAGAAGAAAGAAAGAAAGAAAAAAGAAAGAAAGAAGAAAGAAAGAGAGAAAGAAAGAAAGAAAAAAGAAAGAACGAAAGACAGAAAGACAGAAAAATGAAAGAAAGAAAGAAAGAAAGACAGAAAGAAAGAAAGAAAGAAAGAAAAGAAAGAAAGAAAAAAGAAAGAAAAAAGAAGGAAAGAAAGACAGAAAGAAAACCAGAAAGAAAGAAAGAAAGGAAAAGAATGAAAGAAAGAAAGACAGAAAGTAAAAAGAAAGAAAGAAGAAAGAAAGACAGAAAGAAAGAAAGAAATAGAAAGAAAGAAAGAAAGAAAGAAAGAATGAAGAAAGAAAGACAGAAAGAAAGAAAAGAAAGAATGAAGAAAGAAAGAAAGAAAGAAAAGAAAGAAAGAAAAAAGAAAGAAAAAAGAAGGAAAGAATAAAGAAAGAAAGAGAAAAAAGGAAGAAAGAAGAAAGAAAGTAGAAAGAAAGACAGAAAGAAAGAAAGAAAGAAAGAAAAAAGAAAGAAAGAAAAAAGAAAGAAAAAAGAAAGTAAGAAAAAAGAAAGAAAGAAAGAGAGAAAAAAAGAAAGAAAAAAGAAAAAGCAAGAAAGAAAAAAAGAAAGAAACACAGAAAGAGAGAATGAAAATAAAGAAATAAAGAAAGAAAAAAGAAAGAAAGAAAGACAGAAAGACAGAAAGAAAGAAAAAAGAAAAAGAAAGAAAAAGAAAGAAAGAAAGGGAGTTAGAAAGAAAGAAAGAAAGAAAAAAGAAAGAGAGAGAGAAAGAAAGAAAGAAGAAAAAAGAAAGAAGAAAGGAAGAAAGAAGAAAGAAAGAAAGAAAAAAAGAAGAAAGAATGAAAGAAAGAAGAAAGAAAAAATAAAGAAAGAAGAAAGAAGGAAAGAAAGAAAAAAGAAAGAAAGAAAGACAGAAAGAAAGAAAGAAAAATGAAAAAGAAAGAAAAAGAAACAAGGAAGAAAGAAAGAGAGAGAGAAAGAAAGAAAGAAAGAAAGAAAGAAAAAACAAAGAAAGAAGAAAGAAAGAAAAAAGGAAGAATGAAAGAAAGAAAGAAAGAAAGAAAAAAGAAAGAAAGAAGAAAGACAGAAAGAAAGAAACAAAAAAGAAAGAAAGAAAGAAAGAAAGAAAGAAAGAAAGAAAAAAGAAAGAAAGAAGAAGGAAAGAAATAAAGAAAAAAGGAAGTAAGAAAGAAAGAAAGAAAGAGAGAAAGAAAAAAGAAAAAGAAAGAAGAAAGAAAGACAGAAAGAAAGAAAGAAAGAAAAAGAAAGAAACAAAGAAAGAAAGAAAGAAAAAGAAAGAAAGATAGAAAGAAAGAAAGACAGAAAGAAAGAAAGAAAGAAAGAATAAGAAAGAAAGAAAGAAAGAAGAATAAAAAAGAAAGAAAGAAGAAAGAAAGAAAGAAGAAAGAAAGAAAGACAGAATAAAGATAGAAAGGAAGAAAAAAGGAAAAGAAATAAAGAAGGAAAGAAAAAATAAAATAGAAAGAAAGAAAGAAAGAAAGAAAGAAAAAAGAAAGAAAGAATAAAGAAAGAAAAAAGAAAATAGAAAGAAAGAAAGAAAGAAAGAAAAAAGAAAAAGAAAGAAAAAGAAAGAAAGAATGAAAAAGAAAGAAAGGAAGAAAAAACGAAAGAAAGAAAAAAGAAAGAAAGAAGAAAGAAAGAAAGAAAGAAAGGAAAGAAAGAAGAAAGAAAGAAAGAAAGAAAGAAAAAAGAAAGAAGATAGAAAAAAGAAAGAAAGGAAGGAAGAAAGAAAGAAAGAAAAAAGAGAGAAAGAAGAAAGAAAGAAAGAAAGAAAAAAGGAAGAAGGAAAGAAAAAAGAAAGAAAGAAAGAAAGACAGAAAGAAAGAAAGAAAGAGAGGAAAAAAAGAAAGAAAGAAAGAAAGAAACAAAAGAAAGAAAGAAAGAAAAAAGAAAGAAAAAGAAAGAAAGAAGAAAGAAAGAAAGAAGGAAAGAAAGAAAGAAAGAAAGAAAAATGAAAAAGAAAGAAAGACAGAAAGGAAGAAAGACAGTAAGAAAGACAGAAAGAAAGAAAGAAAGAAGAAGAAAGAAAGAAAGAAAGAAACACAGAAAGAAAGACAGAAGGAAGAAAGACAGTAAGAAAGACAGAAAGAAAGAAAGAAAAAGAAAGAAAGAAAAAAGAAAGAAAGAAAGTAAAAAAGAAAGAAAGAAAGAGAAAGAAAAGAAAGAAAGAAGAGAAAGAAAGAAAGAAAAAAGAAAGAAAAAATAAAGAAAGAAGAAAAAAAAAGAAGAAAGAAAGACAGAAAGAAAGAAAAAGAAAAAGAAAGAAAAAGGAAGAAAGAAAGAAAGAAAAAGAAAGAAAGAAAGAAAGAAAGAAGAAAGAAAAAAGAAAGAAAGAAAGAAAGACAGAAAGAAAGACAGAAAGAAAGAAAGAAAAAAGTAAAAGAAAAAAGAAAGAAAGAAAGACATAAAGAAAGATAGAAAGAAAAAGAAAGAAAGAAAGAAAAAGAAAGAAAAAGAAACAAGGAAGAAAGAAAGAAAGACAGAATGAAAGAAAGAAAAAGAAAGAAAGAAAGAAAGAAAGAAAGAAAGAAGGAAAGAAATAAAGAAAGAAAGAAAGAAAGAAAAAAGAAAGAAAAAAGAAAGAACGAAATAAAGAAAGAAAGAAAAAAGAAAGAAAAAGAAAGAAAGAAAGAAAGATAGAAAAAAAGAAAGAAATAAGAAAGAAAGAAAGAAAGATAAAGAAAGAAAAAAGAAAGAAGGAAAGAAAGAAAGACAAAGAAAGAAAGAAAGAAAGAAAGAAAGAAGGAAAGAAAGAAAGAAAGAAAGAAAGAAAGAAAGAAAGAAAGAAAAAAAAAGTAAGGAAGAAAAAAAAAGAAAGAAAGAAAGAAAGAAAAAAGAAAGAAAGTCAGAAAGACAGAAAGAAAGAAAAAAGAAGAAGAAAGAAAAAGAGACAAAGAAAGAAAGATAGAAAGAAAGACAGAAAAAAGAAAGAAATAAAGAAAGGAAGAAAGAAAGAAAAAAAGAAAGAAAGAAGAAAGAAAGAAAGAAAAAATAAGGAAAGAAAGACAGAAAGAAAGACAGAAAGAAAGAAAAAAAGAAAAAGAAAGAAAAAGAATGACAGAAAGAAAAAAAAGAAAGAAAGAAAGAAAAAAGAAAGAAAGAAAGAAAGAAGAAAGAATGAAAGAAATAAAGAAAGAAAGAAAGAAAGAAAGAAAGAAGAAAGAAAAAAGAAAGAAAGAAAGAAATAACAAAGAGGAAAGAAAGAAAGAAAGAAGAAAGAAAGAAAAAAGAAGGAAAGAAAGACAGAAAGAAAATGAAAGAAAGACAGAAAGAAAAAAAGAAAGAAAGAAAGAAAGAAAAAAGAAAGAAAGAAAGAAAGAGAGAAAGAAAGAAAGAAAAAGAAAGAAAGAAAGAAAGAAAGAAAGAAAAAAGAAAGAAAGAAAGATAAAAGAAAGAAAGAAAGGAAGAAAGAAAGAAAGATAGAAAAAAAGAAAAGAAAGAAAGAAAGTAAAAAAGAAAGAAAGAAAGAAAGAGAAGAAAAGAAAGAAAGAAAAGAAAGAAAGAAAAAAAAGAAAGAAAAAAATAAAGAAAGAAGAAAAAAAAAGAAAGAAGAAAGAAAGAAAGACAGAAAGAAAGAAAGAAAAAGAAAATGAAAGAAAAAGAAAGAAAGAAGGAAAGAAAAAGAAAGAAGGAAAGAGAGAAAAAAGAAAGAAAAAAGAAAGAAAGAAAGAATGACAGAGAGAAAGACAGAAAGAAAGAAAGAAAAAAGAAAAAGAAAAAAGAAAGAAAGAAAGAAGGACATAAAGAAAGAAAGAAAAAGAAAGAAAGAAAGAGAAAGAAAGAAAGAAAGAAACAAAGAAAGAAAGAAAGAAAAAAGAAAGAAAGAAAAAAAAGAAAGAAAGAACGTAGGAAGGAAAGAAAGAAAGAAAGAAAAAAAAAGAAGGAAAGAAAAAAGAATGAAAGAAATTAAAAAGAAAGAAAGAAAGGAAAAAGAAAGAAAGAAAGAAAGAAAGAGAAAAAAGAAAGAAAGAAAGAAAGAAAGAAATTAAAAAGAAAGAAAGAAAGAAAAAAGAAAGAAAGAAAGTAATTAAAAAGAAAGAAAGATAGAAAAAAGAAAAAAAGAAAGAAAGAAAGAAAAAAGAAAGAAAGAAAAGAAAGAAAGAAAGAAAGAAAGTAGGAAAGAAAGAAAGAAACAAAGAAAGAAAGAAAGAAAGAAAAAAGAAAGAAAGAAAGAAAGAAGGAAAGAAAGAAAGAAAGAAAGAAAGAAAAAAGAAAGAAAGAGAAAGAAAGAAAGAAAGAAAGAAAAAAGAAAGAAAGAAAGAAAGAGAAAAGAAAGAAAGAAAGAAAGAAAGAAATTAAAAAGAAAGAAAGAAATTAAAAAGAAAGAAAGAAAGAAAGAAAGAAAAAAGAAAGAAAGAAAGAAAAAGAAAGAAAAACAGAAATAGAAAGAAAAAGAAAGAAAGACAGAAAGAAAGAAAGAAAGACAGAAAGAAATAAAGAAAGAAGAAGAAAGAAGGAAAGAAAGAAAAAAGAAAGAAAGAAAGAAAAAAAAGAAAGAAGAAAGAAATAAGAAAGAAAGAAAGAAAGAAAGAAAGAAAAATGTAGAAAGAAAGACAGAAAGAAAGAAAGAAAGAAGAAGAAAGAAAGAAAGAAAGAAAAAAGAAAGAAAGAAAAAAAAAAGAAGAAGAAAAGAAATCAGAAAGAAAGAAAGAAAAAGAAAGAAAGAAAGAATGAAAGAACGAAAGAAGAAAGAAAAAAGAAAGAAAGACAGAAAAAAAGAATTAAAGAAAGAAGAAGAAAGAAAGAAAGAAAGAAAAAAGAAAGACAGAAAGAAAGAAACACAGAAAGAAAGACAGAAAGAAATAAAGAAAAAAAGAAAAAGAAAGTAAGAAAGAAAGAAAGAAAGAAAAAAGAAGGAAAGGAAGGAAGAAAGAAAGAAAGAAAGAAAGAAAGAAAGAAAGAAAAAAAGAAAGAAAGAAGCAAGAAAGAAACAAAGAAAATAAAAAGAAATACAGAAAGAAAGAAAGAAAAAGAAAGAAAGAAAGAAAGAAAATAAATAAATAAAGAAAGAAGAATAAAAAAAGAAAGAAGAAAGAAAGAAAGAAAGAAAAATAAATAAAGAAAGAAAGAAAGAAAGAAAGGAATAAGAAGAAAGAAACAAGACAGAAAAAAAGAAAGAAATAAAGAAAGACAGAAAGTAAGAAAAAAACAAAGAAAGAATAAAAGAAAGAAAGAAGAAAGAAGGAAAGAAAGGGAGAAAAAACAAAGAAGAAAGAAAGGAAGAAAGAAGAAAGAGAGAAAGAAAAAAGAAGGAAAAAAAGACAGAAAGACAGAAAGAAAGAAAGAAAGAAAGAAAGAAAGAAAGAAGGAATAAAGACAGAAAGAAAGAAAGAAAAAAGAAAAAAAAATAAGGAAAGAATACAGAAAGAAAGACAGAAAGAAAGAAAGAAGAAAGAAAGAAGAAAGAAAGAAATAAAGAAAGAAAGAAAGAAAAAGAAAGAAAGAAAGACAGAAAGAGAGAAACAAAGAAGAAAAAGAAAGACAAATGAAATAAATAAACAAAGAAAGAAAGAAAAAAGAATGATAGAAGAAAGAAAGAAAGAAAAAGAAAGAAAGAAAGAAAGATGGAAAGAAAGAAGAAAGAAAAAAGAAAAAAGAAAGAAAGAAAGAAAGAAAGAGAGAAAGAAAGAAAGAAAGAAGAAGAAGGAAAGAAAGAAAAAAAAGAAAGAAAGAAAGACAGAAAGAGAGAAAGAAAGAAGAAAGAAAGAAAGAAAGAAAAAAGAAAGAAAGAAAGAAAGAAAAAAAAAGAAAGAAGAAAGAAAGAAATTAGAAAGAAAGAAAGAAAAAGAAATAAAGAAAGAAGACAGTAAGAAAGAAAGAGAAAGAAAGAAAGAAAGAAAGAAAGAAAGAAAGAAAGAAAGAAAGAAAGAAAGAAAAAAGAAAGAAAGAAAGAAAGAAAGAAAGTAAAATAGAAAGGAAGAAAAGGAAAGAAAGAAAGAAAGAAAGAAAAAAGAAAGAAAGAGAGAAAAAGAAAGAAAGAAAGAAGAAAGAAAGATAGAAGAAAAAAAGCAAGAAAGAAAGAAAGAAAAATGAAGAAAGAAAGACAGAAAGAAAGAAAGAAAAAAAATAAAAAGAAAGAAAAAGAAAGAAAGACAGAAAGAAAGAAAGAAAAAAGAAAGAAAGAAAGAAGAAATAAAGACAGAAAGAAAGAAGGAAGTAGAAAGAAAGAAAGAAAGAAAAAAGAAAAAAAAAATAAGGAAAGAAAGAAAGAAAGAAGAAAGTTAGAATGAAAGAAAAAAGAAAGAAAGAAGAAAGAAAGAAACAAAGAAAATAAAATAAAGAAAGACAGAATTTAGGAACGAAAGAAAAAGAAAGAGAGAAAGAAAGAAAGAAATAAAGAAAGATAAGAAAGAAAGAAAGAAAGAAAAATAAAAACAGAAAGAAGAAAGAAAGAAAGAAGAAAGAAAGAAAGAAAGAAGAAAGAAAGAAAGAAAGAAAAACATAAAGAAAGACAGAAAGAAAGAAAGAAAAAAGAAAGAAAGAAGAAAGAAAAAAAAAGAAAGAAGAAAGAGAGAAAGAAGGAAAGAAAAAAAAATAAGAAGAAAGAAAAAAGAAATAAAGAAAGAAGAAAGAGAAAAGAAAGAAAGAAGAAAGAAAAAAAAGAAAGAAAGAAGAAGATAGGAAGAAATAAATAAGAAAGAAAGACAGAAAGAAAGAAAGAAGAAAAGAAAAAGAAAGAAAAAGAAAGGAAGAAAGACAGAAAGAGAGAAAGAAAGAAGAAGAAAGAAAGAAAAAAGAATAAAAGGAAGAAAAAAAAAGAAAGAAGAATAAAAGAAATAAGAAAGAAAGAAATAAAGAAAAAGAAAGAAAGAAAGAAAGAAAGAAGAAAGAAAAAAGAAAAGAGAAAGAAAGAAAGAAGAAAGAAAGAAAGAAAGAAGAAAGTAAGACA
>JAVLUU010000413.1:150000-160000 GCA_032206185.1 Columba guinea
AAACAAAGAAAAAGAAAGAAAGAAAAAAGAAAGAAAAGAAAGAAAAGAAAGAAAGAAAGATAAAAGAAAGAAAAAAGAAAGAAAGAAGAAAGAAAGAAATGAAGAAAGAAAGAAAGAAGAAAGAAAGAAAGAAGAAAGAAAGAAAGAAAGGAAGAAGGAAAGAAACAAAGAAAAAAGAAAGAAAGAATAAAGAAAGAAAGAAAGGAAGAAAAAAGAAAGAGAGAAAGACAGAAAGAGAGACAGAAACAAGGAAAAAAGAAAAAGAAAGAAAAAGAAAGAAAGAAAGAAAGAAAAGAAAGAAAGAAAGATAAAAGAAAGAAAAAAGAAAGGAAGAAGAAAGAAACAAAGAAAAAGAAAGAAAGAAAAAAGAAAGAAAAGAAAGAAAAGAAAGAAAGAAAGATAAAAGAAAGAAAAAAGAAAGAAAGAAGAAAGAAAGAAAGAAAGAAAGAAAGAAAGAAAGAAAGAAAGAAAGGAAAACGGAAAGAAAGAAAGAAAGAAAAAGAAAGCAAGTAAGAAAGAAAGAAAGAAAGAGAGAATGAAAAGAAAGAAAGAAAGAAAAAAGAAAGAAAGGAAGAAATAAAGAAAGGAAAAAGAAAGAAGAAAGAAAGAGAGAAAGAAAGACAGAAAGAAAGAAAGAAAAAAGAAAGAAAGAAAGAAAAATAGAAGGAAAGAAAAAAGAAAGAAAGAAAGAAAAATACAAGGAAAGAAAAAAGAAAGAAAGAAAGACAGAAAGAAAGAAAGAAAGAAAGAAAAAAGAAAGAAGAAAGAAAGAAAGAAAGAAAAAAGAAAGAAAGAAGAAAGAAAGGTAGAAAGAAGAAAAGAAAGAAAGAAGAAAGAAACCAAGAAGAGAGTAAGAAATAAAGAAAGAAGAAAGAAAGAAAAAAGAAATAAAGAAAGAAAGAAGAAAGTAAGAAAAAAGAAAGACAGAAAGAAAGAAAGAAAGAAAGAAACTAAAAGAAAGAAAGAAAGAAAGAAAGGAAGGAAGAAAGAAAGAAAGAAAATAGAAGAAAGAAAGAAAGAAAAAAGAAAGAAAGAAGAAAGAAAGAGAGAAAGAAAGAAAGAAAAAAGAAAGAACGAAAGACAGAAAGACAGAAAAATGAAAGAAAGAAAGAAAGAAAGACAGAAAGAAAGAAAGAAAGAAAAAAGGAAAAGAAAGAAAAGGAAAGAAAGAAAGGAAGATAGAAAGATAGAAAGAAAGACAGAAAGAAAGAAACAAAGAAAAAGAAAGAAAGAAAGAAAGAAAAGAAAGAAAGAAAAAAGAAAGAAAAAAGAAGGAAAGAAAGACAGAAAGAAAACCAGAAAGAAAGAAAGAAAGGAAAAGAATGAAAGAAAGAAAGACAGAAAGTAAAAAGAAAGAAAGAAGAAAGAAAGACAGAAAGAAAGAAAGATATAGAAAGAAAGAAAGAAAGAAAGAATGAAGAAAGAAAGACAGAAAGAAAGAAAAGAAAGAATGAAGAAAGAAAGAAAGAAAGAAAAGAAAGAAAGAAAAAAGAAGGAAAGAATAAAGAAAGAAAGAGAAAAAAGGAAGAAAGAAGAAAGAAAGTAGAAAGAAAGACAGAAAGAAAGAAAGAAAGAAAGAAAAAAGAAAGAAAGAAAAAAGAAAGAAATTAGAATGAAAGAACAAAGAAAGACAGACAGAAAGACAGAAATAAAGCAAGAAGAACTAAATAAAGAAAGAAATAGAAAGTAAGAAAAAAGAAAGAAAGACAGAAACAAAGACAGAAAGAAAGAAAGAAAAAGAAACAAGGAAAGAAAGAAAAAAGAAAGAAAGAAAGAAAGACAGAAAAAAGAAAGAAAAAAAAAAAGAAAGAAAAAGAAAGAAAGAAAGAAAGAAAGATAGAAAGAAAGACAGAAAGAGAGAAAGATAGAAATAAAAAGAAAGAACGAAAAAAAGAAAGAAAGAAAGAAAAAGAAGGAAAGAAAGAAAGACAGAAAGAAAGAAAGAAAGAAAAAGAAAGAAAGAAAGGAAGGAAGAAAGAAAGAAAGAATAAAAGAAAAAAGAAAGAAGAAAGAAGGAAAGAAAGAAAGAATGAAAGAAAGAAAGATAGAAAGAAAGAAAGAAATCAAGAAAGAAAAAAGAAAGAAAGAAAGAAAGAAGAAAAAAGAAAGAAAGAAAAAAGAAAGAAAGAAAGACAGAAAGAAAGACAGAAAGAAAACCAGAAAGAAAGAAGGAAAGGAAAAGACTGAAAGAAAGAAAGACAGAAAGGAAAAAGAAAGGAAGAAAGAAGAAAGAAAGAAAGACAGAAAGAAAGAAAGAAATAGAAAGAAAGAAAGAAAGAAGAAAGAAAGACAGGAAGAAAGAAGAAAGAAAGAAGAAATAAAGAAAGAAAGAAATAATGAAAAAACAAAAAGGAATAAAGAAAGAAAGAAAGAAAAAAGAAAGAAAGAAGAAAGAAAGAGAGAAAGTAAGAAAAACAGAAAGAAAGAAAAAAGAAAGAAAGAAGAAAGAAAGAGAGAAAGAAAGAAAAACAGAAAGAAAGAAAGAAAGAAAGAAGAAAGAAAGACAGAAAGAAAGAAAAGAAAGAAGAAAGAAAGAAAGAAAGAAATAAAGAAAGAAGACAGAAAGAAAAAAGAAAGAAAAAAGAAAGTAAGAAAAAAGAAAGACAGAAAGAAAGAAAGAAGAAAGAAAGACAGAAAGAAAGACAGAAAGAAAGAAAGAAAGACAGAAAGAAAGAGAGAAAGAAAGAAAGAAAGGAAAGGAAAGAAGGAAAGAAAGAAAGAAAGACAGAAAGAAAGAAAGAAAAAAGTAAGAAAGAAAGGAAGAAAGAAAGAAAGACAGAAATAAAGAAAGACAGAGGGAAAGAGAGAAAGAAAGAAAGAAAGAAAGGAAAAGAAAGAAAGAAAGAAAGAAATAAGAAAAGTAAGAAAGAAGAAAGAAAGAAATAAAGAAAGAATGAAAGAAAGAAAGAAAAAAGAAAGAAAGAAGAAAGAAAGACAGAAAGAAGAAAATAAAGAGATGAAAGAAAGAAATAAAGTAAGAGAAAGAAAGAAAGAAGAAAGAAAGAAAAAAGAAAGTAAGAAAAAAGAAAGAAAGACAGAAAGAGAGAAAAAAAGAAAGAAAGAAAAAAAGAAAGAAAGAAAAAGTTAGAAGGAAAGAAAAAAGAAAAAAGAAAGAAAGATAAAAGAAAGAAATAGAGACAGAAAGACAAAAAGACAGAAAGAAAGAAAGAAATAAAGACAGAAAGACAGTAAGAAAGAAAGAAAGAAAAAGAAAGGAAGAAAGAAAGAAAGAAAAAAGAAAAAGCAAGAAAGAAAAAAAGAAAGAAACACAGAAAGAGAGAATGAAAATAAAGAAATAAAGAAAGAAAAAAGAAAGAAAGAAAGACAGAAAGACAGAAAGAAAGAAAAAAGAAAAAGAAAGAAAAAGAAAGAAAGAAAGGAAGTTAGAAAGAAAGAAAGAAAGAAAAAAGAAAGAGAGAGAGAAAGAAAGAAAGAAGAAAAAAGAAAGAAGAAAGGAAGAAAGAAGAAAGAAAGAAAGAAAAAAAGAAGAAAGAATGAAAGAGAGAAGAAAGAGAAAATAAAGAAAGAAGAAAGAAAGAAAGAAAGAAAAAAGAAAGAAAGAAAGACAGAAAGAAAGAAAGAAAAATGAAAAAGAAAGAAAAAGAAACAAGGAAGAAAGAAAGAGAGAGAGAAAGAAAGAAAGAAAGAAAGAAAGAAAAAACAAAGAAAGAAGAAAGAAAGAAAAAAGGAAGAATGAAAGAAAGAAAGAAAGAAAGAAAAAAGAAAGAAAGAAGAAAGACAGAAAGAAAGAAACAAAAAAGAAAGAAAGAAAGAAAGAAAGAAAGAAAGAAAGAAAGAAAGAAAGAAAAAAGAAAGAAAGAAGAAGGAAAGAAAGAAAGAAAAAAGGAAGTAAGAAAGAAAGAAAGAAAGAGAGAAAGAAAAAAGAAAAAGAAAGAAGAAAGAAAGACAGAAAGAAAGAAAGAAAGAAAAAGAAAGAAACAAAGAAAGAAAGAAAAAGAAAGAAATAAAGAAAGAATGAAAGACAGAAAGAAAGAAAGAAAGAAAGAAATAAAGAAAGAAGAATAAAAAAGAAAGAAAGAAGAAAGAAAGAAAGAAAGAAAGAAAGAAAGAAAGACACAATAAGGATAGAAAGGAAGAAAAAAGGAAAAGAAATAAAGAAGGAAAGAAAAAATAAAATAGAAAGAAAGAAAGAAAGAAAGAAAGAAAAAAGAAAGAAAGAATAAATAAAGAAAAAAGAAAATAGAAAGAAAGAAAGAAAGAAGAAAGAAAGAAAGAAAAAAGAAAAAGAAAGAAAAAGAAAGAAAGAATGAAAAAGAAAGAAAGGAAGAAGAAACGAAAGAAAGAAAAAAGAAAGAAAGAAGAAAGAAAGAAAGAAAGAGAAAGGAAAGAAAGAAGAAAGAAAGAAAGAAAATGGAAAGAAAGAAAGAAGAAAGAAAGAAAGAAAGAAGAAAGAAAGAAAGAAAGAAAGACAGAATAAAGACAGAAAGACAGAAAATGAAAAGAAAAAAAAAAAGAAAGAAAAAAGAAAATAGAAAAAAAGAAAGAAAGAAGAAAGAAAGAAAAAAATAAAGAAAAAAGAAAGAAAAAAGAAAATAGAAAGAAAGAAGAAAGAAGAAAGACAGAAAGAAAGAAAAAAGAAAGAAAGAAAGAAAAAAAGAAAGAAAGAAAGAAAGGAAAAAGAAAGAAACAAAAAAGAAAGAAAGAAAGAAAGAAAATAAGAAAGAAAAAAGAAAGAAAGAAAGAAAAGAGAAAGAAAGAAAGAAAGAAAAAAGAAAGAAAGAAATAAGAAAGAAATATGAATGAAAGAACAAAGAAAGAAAGACAGAATGAAAGACAGAAAGAAAGAAAGAAAGAAGAATGAAAGAAAGAAATAGAAAGTAAGAAAAAAGAAAGACAGAGAGAAAGACAGAAAGAAAGAAAGAAAGAAAAAAGAAAGAAAGAAAGAAAAAAGAAGAAGGAAAGAAAGAAGAAAGAAAGAAAAATAAAAAAGAAAAAAGAAAGAAAGAAAGAAAAAAGAAAGAAAGACAGAAAGAAAAAAAGAAAGAAAAAGGTAGAAAGAACGAAAGAAAGAAAAAAGAAAGATAGAAAGAAAGAAAAAAGAAAGAAAAAAGGAAAAGAAAGAAAGAAAAAAGAAAAAATTAAAGAAAGAAAGAAAAAGAAAGAAAGAAAAAGGAAGAAAAACAAGGAAAGAAAGTAAGAAAAAAGAAAGAAAGAAAGAAAGAAAGAAAGTAAGAAAGAGAAAAGAAAGAAAGAAAGAATAATAAAAGTAAAAAGAAAGAAAGAAAGAAAGAAAGATAGAAAGAAAGAAAGAAAATGGGAAAAGGAATAAAGAAAAAAGAAAAAAGAAAGAAAGAAAGAAAAAGAAAGAAAAAAAAAGAAAGAAAAAGAAAAATAAATAAAGAAAGAAAGAGCAAAGAAAGAAAGAAAGAAAGAAAAAAAGAAAAAAGAAAGACAGAAAGAAAAAAGGAAAGAAAAAAGAAAAAGAAAGAAAAGGAAAGAAAGAAAGAAAGAAAGAAAGAAAGAAAGAAAAAAGGAAGACAGAAAGAAAGAAAAAGAAAAAGAAAGAAAAAGAAAGAAAGTAAAATAAAGAGAGAGAGAAAGAAAGAAAGAAAGAAAGAAGGAAAGAAAGAAAGACAAAGAAAGAAAGAAAGATAGAAAGAAAGAAAGACAGAAAGAGAGAAAGATATAAAGAAATGAAGAAAAAAGAAAGAAAGAAAGAGAAAAAGAAAGACAGAAGAAAGAAAGAAAGAAAGGAAGAAAGAAAAAAGAAAGAAAGAAGAAAGAAAGAACGAAAAAGGAAAGAAATAATGTAAGAAAGAAAAAGATAGAAAGAAAGAAAGAAAGAAAGAATCAAAAAAGAAAGAAAGAAAAAAGAAAGAAAGAAGAAAGAAAGAAAGAAAGAAAGAAAAAAGAAAGAAGATAGAAAAAAGAAAGAAAGGAAGGAAGAAAGAAAGAAAGAAAAAAGGAAGAAGGAAAGAAAAAAGAAAGAAAGAAAGAAAGACAGAAAGAAAGAAAGAGAGGAAAAAAAGAAAGAAAGAAAGAAAGAAACAAAAGAAAGAAAGAAAGAAAAAAGAAAGAAAAAGAAAGAAAGAAGAAAGAAAGAAAGAAGGAAAGAAAGAAAGAAAGAAAGAAAAATGAAAAAGAAAGAAAGAAAGACAGAAAGGAAGAAAGACAGTAAGAAAGACAGAAAGAAAGAAAGAAAGAAGAAGAAAGAAAGAAAGAAAGAAAGACAGAAAGAAAGACAGAAGGAAGAAAGACAGAAAGAAAGAAAGAAAAAGAAAGAAAGAAAGAAAAAAGAAAGAAAGAAAGTAAAAAAGAAAGAAAGAAAGAGAAAAAAAGAAAGAAAGAAGAGAAAGAAAGAAAGAAAAAAGAAAGAAAAAATAAAGAAAGAAGAAAAAAAAAGAAGAAAGAAAGACAGAAAGAAAGAAAAAGAAAAAGAAAAAGGGAGAAAGAAAGAAAGAAAAAGAAAGAAAGAAAGAAAGAAAGAAGAAAGAAAAAAGAAAGAAAGAAAGACAGAAAGAAAGACAGAAAGAAAGAAAGAAAAAAGTAAAAGAAAAAAGAAAGAAAGAAAGAAAGACATAAAGAAAGATAGAAAGAAAAAGAAAGAAAGAAAGAAAAAGAAAGAAAGAAAAAAGAAAGAAAAAAGAAAGAAAGAAAAAAGAAAGAAAGAAAGTAAGAAAGAAAAAGAAAGAAAGAAGAATAAAAAAACAAAGAAAGAAAGAAAGAAAGAAGAAAGAAAGAAGAATAAAAAAAGAAAGAGAGAAAGAAAGAAGAAAGAAAGAAAGAAAGAAAGAAAAAATAAGAAAGAAAGGAAGACAGAAAGAAATAAAGAAAGAAGAAAAAAGAAAGAAGAAAGAAAGAAAAAAATAAGAAAGAAAGAAAGAAGAAAGAAAGACAGAAAGAAGAAAGAGAAAAGAAAGAAAGAAGAAAAAAGAAAGAAGAAACAAAGAAGAAAGAAAGAAAGAAAAAAGAAAGAAAGAAAGAAGAGAGAAAGAAAGAAAAAGGAAAGAAAGACAGAAAGAAAGAACGAAATAAAGAAAGAAAAAAGAAAAAGAAAGAAAAAGAAACAAGGAAGAAAGAAAGAAAGACAGAATGAAAGAAAGAAAAAGAAAGAAAGTAAGAAAGAAAGAAGGAAAGAAATAAAGAAAGAAAGAAAGAAAGAAAAAAGAAAGAAAAAATAAAGAATGAAAGAAAGAAAGAAAAAAGAAAGAAAGAAAGAAAGAAAAAAGAAAGAAAGAAAGAAAGAAAGAAAGAAAGAAAAAAAAAAAGAAATAAGAAAGAAAGAAAGAAAGAAAGACAAAGAAAGAAAGAAAAAGAAAGAAAGAAAAAAGAAAGAAAAAAGAAAGAAAGAAGAAAGAAAGAAAGAAAAAGAAAGAAAGAAGAATAAAAAAACAAAGAAAGAAAGAAAGAAGAAAGAAAGAAAGAAGAATAAAAAAGAAAGAGAGAAAGAAAGAAGAAGGAAAGAAAGAAAGAAAGGAAAAAAGAAGAAAGAAAGAAAGAAAGACAAAGAAAGAAAGAAAGAAAGAAAGAAAAAAAAAGTAAGGAAGAAAAAAAAGAAAGAAAGAAAGAAAAAAGAAAGAAAGTCAGAAAGACAGAAAGAAAGAAAAAAGAAGAAGAAAGAAAAAGAGAAAAAGAAAGAAAGATAGAAAGAAAGACAGAAAAAAGAAAGAAATAAAGAAAGGAAGAAAGAAAGAAAAAAAGAAAGAAAGAAGAAAGAAAGACAAAAGAAGGAAAGAAAGAAAGAAAGACAGAAAGAAAGAAAAAAGAAAAAGAAAGAAAAAGAATGACAGAAAGAAAAAATAAAGAAAGAAAGAAAGAAAGACAGATAGTGAAAAGAAAGAAAGAAGAAAGAATGAAAAAAGAAAAAAGAAAGAAGAAAGAAAGAAGAAAGAAAGAAAAAACAAGAAAGAAAGAAGAAGAAAGAAAGAAAGAAATAAGAAAGAAATAATGAAAGAAATAAAGAAAGAAAGAAAGAAAGAAGAAAGAAAAAAGAAAGAAAGAAATAAGAAAGAGGAAAGAAAGAAAGAAAGAAGAAAGAAAGAGTGAATGCAGAAAATAGAAAGAAGTAAGAAAGAAAGAAAGAAAAAGAAAGAAAGAAAGGAAGAAAGAAAGAAAGAAAGAAAAAAGAAAGAAAGAAGAAAGAAAGAAAGAAGAAGGAAGGAAAGAAAGACAGAAAGAAAATGAAAGAAAGAAAGACAGAAAGAAAAAAAAGAAAGAAATAAAGAAAGAAAAAAAAAAGAAAGAAAGAAAGACAGAAAGAAAGAAAGAAAAAGAAAGAAAGAAGGAAAGAAAGAAAGAAAGAAATAAAAAGAAAGAAAAAAGAAAGAAAGAAAGATAAAAGAAAGAAAGAAAGGAAGAAAGAAAGAAAGATAGAAAAAAGAAAGAAATAAGAAAGAAAGAAAGAAAAAAGAAAGAAAGAAAAAAGGAAGAAGATAGGAAAAAAAAAGAAAGAAAGGAAGAAAGAAAGAAAGAAAGAAAAAAGGAAGAAAGAAAGAAAGAAAGAAATAAAGATAGAAAGTAAGAAAGAAGGAAAGTAAAAAGAAAGAAAGAATGAAAAAAAGAAAGAAAGACAGAAAGAAAGAAAGAGAGGAAAAAAGAAAGAAAGAAGAAAGAAAGAATGAAACAAAAGAAAGAAAGAAAGAAAAAAGAAAGAAATAGAAAGAAAGAAGAAACAAAGAAAGAAAGAAAGATAAAAGAAAGAAATAGAAAGAAAGAAGAAACAAAGAAAGAAAGAAGAAAGAAAGACAGAAAGACAGGAAGAAAGAAAGAAAAAGAAATAGAAAGAAATATAAAGAAAGAAAGAAAAAAAGAAAGAAAGAAAGAAAAAAGAAAGAAAGAAAGAAAGAAAGAAAGAATAAAGAAAGAAAGAAAGTAAGAAAAAACAAAAAGAAAAAATAAATAAAGAAAGAAAGACAAAGAAATATGGAAAGAAAAAGAAAGAAAGAAAGAAAGAAAGAAAAAGAAAGAAAGAAGAAAGAAAAAAGAAAGAAAGAAAAAAGAAAGAAAGAAAGAAAAAGAAAGAAAGAAGAATAAAAAGAGAAAGAAAGAAAGAAGATAGAAAGAAAGAATAATAAAAAAAGAAAGAAAGAATGAAAAAAGAAAGTAAGAAAGACAGAAAGAAGAAAGAGAAAAGAAAGAAAGAAAGAAAGAAAGAAAGAAAGAAAGAAAGAATAAAGAAAGAAAAAAGACGAAAAAAGAAAGAAGAAAGAAAGAAAGAAAGAAAAAAGAAAGAAGAAAGAAAGAAAAAAGAAAGAAATAAAGAAAAAAGAAAGAAAGAAAGAAAGGAAGAAAAACAAAGAAAGAAAGAAAAAGGAAAGACAGAAAGAAGATAGAAAGAAAGAAAAATGAAAGAAAGAAAGACAGAAAGAAAGAAGGAAATAAAGAAAGAAAAAAGAAAAAGAAGAAAAATGAACAGGGAAGAAAGAAAGAAAGAAAGAAAGAAAAAGACAGAAAGAAAGAAGAAGGAAAGAAATAAAGAAAGAAAAAAGAAAGAAAAAAGAAAGAAATAAAGAAAGAAAGAAAGAAAAAAGAAAGAAAGAAAGAAAGAAAGATAGATAGAAAAAAAGAAAGAAATAAGAAAGAAAGAAAGAAAAAAGAAAGAAAGAGAAAAGAAAGAAAGAAAGAAAGAAAGAAAAAAGAAAGAAATACAGAAAGAAAGACAGAAAGAAAGAAGAAAGAAAGAAAGAAAAAAGAAACAAGTAAGAAAGAAAGAAAGAAGAAAGAAAGGAAGAAAGAAAGAAAGAAAGAAAGAAAGAAAGAAAAAAGAAAGAAAGAAAGAAAGAAAGAAAGAAAGAAAGAAAGAAAGAAAGAAAAAGAAAGAAAGAAATAAAAAAGAAAGAAAGAAAGAAAGAAGAGAGAAAGAAAGAAAAAGGAAAGAAAGACAGAAAGAAAGAACGAAATAGAGAAAGAAAAAAGAAAAAGAAAGAAAAAGAAACAAGGAAGAAAGAAAGAAAGACAGAATGAAAGAAAGAAAAAGAAAGAAAGAAAGAAAGAAAGAAAGAAAGAAGGAAAGAAATATAGAAAGAAAGAAAGAAAGAAA
>JAVLUU010000413.1:162500-170000 GCA_032206185.1 Columba guinea
AAAAAGAAAGAAAGTAAGAAAGAAAGAAAAAAGAAATTAAAAAGAAAGAAAGAAAGAAAGAAAAAAGAAGGAAAGAAAGAAAAAAAAAGAAAGAAAGAAAGAAAGAATAAAGAAAGAAAGAAAGAACGTAGGAAAGAAAGAAAGAACTTAGGAAAGAAAGAAAGAAAGAAAGAAAGAAAGAAAGAAAGAAAGAAAGAAAGAAAGAAAGAGAAAAGAAAGAAAAAAGAAAGAAAGAAAGAAAAAAGAAAAAGAAAGAAAGAAAGAAAGTAAGAAAGGAAGAAAGAAAGAAAGAAAGAAAAAAGAAAGAAAGAAAGAACGTAGGAAATAAAGAAAGAAAGAAAGCAAGAAAGATAGAAAGAAAGATAGAAAGAAAGAATGAAAGAAATTAAAAAGAAAGAAAGAAAAAAGAAAGAAAATGAAAGAAAGAAAGAAAAAAGAAAGAAAGAAAGTAAAAAGAAAGAAAGAAAGAAAGAAAGAAAAAAGAAAGAAAAAAGAAATAAAGAAAGAAAAAAGAAAGAAAAAAGAACGTAGGAAAGAAAGAAAGAAAGAAAGAAAAAAAAAGATAGAAAGAAAGAAAAAAGAAAGAAAGAAAGAAAGAAGAAAGAAAGAAAGAAGGAAAGAAAGAAAGAAAGAAAGAAAAATGAAAAAGAAAGAAAGAAAGACAGAAAGGAAGAAAGACAGTAAGAAAGACAGAAAGAAAGAAAGAAAGAAGAAGAAAGAAAGAAAGAAAGAAAGACAGAAAGAAAGACAGAAGGAAGAAAGACAGAAAGAAAGAAAGAAAAAGAAAGAAAGAAAGAAAAAAGAAAGAAAGAAAGTAAAAAAGAAAGAAAGAAAGAGAAAAAAAGAAAGAAAGAAGAGAAAGAAAGAAAGAAAAAAGAAAGAAAAAATAAAGAAAGAAGAAAAAAAAAGAAGAAAGAAAGACAGAAAGAAAGAAAAAGAAAAAGAAAAAGGGAGAAAGAAAGAAAGAAAAAGAAAGAAAGAAAGAAAGAAAGAAGAAAGAAAAAAGAAAGAAAGAAAGACAGAAAGAAAGACAGAAAGAAAGAAAGAAAAAAGTAAAAGAAAAAAGAAAGAAAGAAAGAAAGACATAAAGAAAGATAGAAAGAAAAAGAAAGAAAGAAAGAAAAAGAAAGAAAGAAAAAAGAAAGAAAAAAGAAAGAAAGAAAAAAGAAAGAAAGAAAGTAAGAAAGAAAAAGAAAGAAAGAAGAATAAAAAAACAAAGAAAGAAAGAAAGAAAGAAGAAAGAAAGAAGAATAAAAAAAGAAAGAGAGAAAGAAAGAAGAAAGAAAGAAAGAAAGAAAGAAAAAATAAGAAAGAAAGGAAGACAGAAAGAAATAAAGAAAGAAGAAAAAAGAAAGAAGAAAGAAAGAAAAAAATAAGAAAGAAAGAAAGAAGAAAGAAAGACAGAAAGAAGAAAGAGAAAAGAAAGAAAGAAGAAAAAAGAAAGAAGAAACAAAGAAGAAAGAAAGAAAGAAAAAAGAAAGAAAGAAAGAAGAGAGAAAGAAAGAAAAAGGAAAGAAAGACAGAAAGAAAGAACGAAATAAAGAAAGAAAAAAGAAAAAGAAAGAAAAAGAAACAAGGAAGAAAGAAAGAAAGACAGAATGAAAGAAAGAAAAAGAAAGAAAGAAAGAAAGAAAGAAGGAAAGAAATAAAGAAAGAAAGAAAGAAAGAAAAAAGAAAGAAAAAATAAAGAATGAAAGAAAGAAAGAAAAAAGAAAGAAAGAAAGAAAGAAAAAAGAAAGAAAGAAAGAAAGAAAGAAAGAAAGAAAGAAAAAAAGAAAGAAATAAGAAAGAAAGAAAGAAAGAAAGACAAAGAAAGAAAGAAAAAGAAAGAAAGAAAAAAGAAAGAAAAAAGAAAGAAAGAAGAAAGAAAGAAAGAAAGAAAAAGAAAGAAAGAAGAATAAAAAAACAAAGAAAGAAAGAAAGAAGAAAGAAAGAAAGAAGAATAAAAAAGAAAGAGAGAAAGAAAGAAGAAGGAAAGAAAGAAAGAAAGGAAAAAAGAAGAAAGAAAGAAAGAAAGACAAAGAAAGAAAGAAAGAAAGAAAGAAAAAAAAAGTAAGGAAGAAAAAAAAGAAAGAAAGAAAGAAAAAAGAAAGAAAGTCAGAAAGACAGAAAGAAAGAAAAAAGAAGAAGAAAGAAAAAGAGAAAAAGAAAGAAAGATAGAAAGAAAGACAGAAAAAAGAAAGAAATAAAGAAAGGAAGAAAGAAAGAAAAAAAGAAAGAAAGAAGAAAGAAAGACAAAAGAAGGAAAGAAAGAAAGAAAGACAGAAAGAAAGAAAAAAGAAAAAGAAAGAAAAAGAATGACAGAAAGAAAAAATAAAGAAAGAAAGAAAGAAAGACAGATAGTGAAAAGAAAGAAAGAAGAAAGAATGAAAAAAGAAAAAAGAAAGAAGAAAGAAAGAAGAAAGAAAGAAAAAACAAGAAAGAAAGAAGAAGAAAGAAAGAAAGAAATAAGAAAGAAATAATGAAAGAAATAAAGAAAGAAAGAAAGAAAGAAGAAAGAAAAAAGAAAGAAAGAAATAAGAAAGAGGAAAGAAAGAAAGAAAGAAGAAAGAAAGAGTGAATGCAGAAAATAGAAAGAAGTAAGAAAGAAAGAAAGAAAAAGAAAGAAAGAAAGGAAGAAAGAAAGAAGAAGGAAGGAAAGAAAGACAGAAAGAAAATGAAAGAAAGAAAGACAGAAAGAAAAAAAAGAAAGAAATAAAGAAAGAAAAAAAAAAGAAAGAAAGAAAGACAGAAAGAAAGAAAGAAAAAGAAAGAAAGAAGGAAAGAAAGAAAGAAAGAAATAAAAAGAAAGAAAAAAGAAAGAAAGAAAGATAAAAGAAAGAAAGAAAGGAAGAAAGAAAGAAAGATAGAAAAAAGAAAGAAATAAGAAAGAAAGAAAGAAAAAAGAAAGAAAGAAAAAAGGAAGAAGATAGGAAAAAAAAAGAAAGAAAGGAAGAAAGAAAGAAAGAAAGAAAAAAGGAAGAAAGAAAGAAAGAAAGAAATAAAGATAGAAAGTAAGAAAGAAGGAAAGTAAAAAGAAAGAAAGAATGAAAGAAAGAAAGAAAGACAGAAAGAAAGAAAGAGAGGAAAAAAGAAAGAAAGAAGAAAGAAAGAATGAAACAAAAGAAAGAAAGAAAGAAAAAAGAAAGAAATAGAAAGAAAGAAGAAACAAAGAAAGAAAGAAAGATAAAAGAAAGAAATAGAAAGAAAGAAGAAACAAAGAAAGAAAGAAGAAAGAAAGACAGAAAGACAGGAAGAAAGAAAGAAAAAGAAATAGAAAGAAATATAAAGAAAGAAAGAAAAAAAGAAAGAAAGAAAGAAAAAAAGAAAGAAAGAAAGAAAAAAGAAAGAAAGAAAGAAAGAAAGAAAGAATAAAGAAAGAAAGAAAGTAAGAAAAAACAAAAAGAAAAAATAAATAAAGAAAGAAAGACAAAGAAATATGGAAAGAAAAAGAAAGAAAGAAAGAAAGAAAGAAAAAGAAAGAAAGAAGAAAGAAAAAAAGAAAGAAAGAAAAAAGAAAGAAAGAAAGAAAAAGAAAGAAAGAAGAATAAAAAGAGAAAGAAAGAAAGAAGATAGAAAGAAAGAATAATAAAAAAAGAAAGAAAGAATGAAAAAAGAAAGTAAGAAAGACAGAAAGAAGAAAGAGAAAAGAAAGAAAGAAAGAAAGAAAGAAAGAAAGAAAGAAAGAATAAAGAAAGAAAAAAGACGAAAAAAGAAAGAAGAAAGAAAGAAAGAAAGAAAAAAGAAAGAAGAAAGAAAGAAAAAAGAAAGAAATAAAGAAAAAAGAAAGAAAGAAAGAAAGGAAGAAAAACAAAGAAAGAAAGAAAAAGGAAAGACAGAAAGAAGATAGAAAGAAAGAAAAATGAAAGAAAGAAAGACAGAAAGAAAGAAGGAAATAAAGAAAGAAAAAAGAAAAAGAAGAAAAATGAACAGGGAAGAAAGAAAGAAAGAAAGAAAGAAAAAGACAGAAAGAAAGAAGAAGGAAAGAAATAAAGAAAGAAAAAAGAAAGAAAAAAGAAAGAAATAAAGAAAGAAAGAAAGAAAAAAGAAAGAAAGAAAGAAAGAAAGATAGATAGAAAAAAAGAAAGAAATAAGAAAGAAAGAAAGAAAAAAGAAAGAAAGAGAAAAGAAAGAAAGAAAGAAAGAAAAAAGAAAGAAATACAGAAAGAAAGACAGAAAGAAAGAAGAAAGAAAGAAAGAAAAAAGAAACAAGTAAGAAAGAAAGAAAGAAGAAAGAAAGGAAGAAAGAAAGAAAGAAAGAAAGAAAGAAAGAAAAAAGAAAGAAAGAAAGAAAGAAAGAAAGAAAGAAAGAAAGAAAAAGAAAGAAAGAAATAAAAAAGAAAGAAAGAAAGAAAGAAGAGAGAAAGAAAGAAAAAGGAAAGAAAGACAGAAAGAAAGAACGAAATAGAGAAAGAAAAAAGAAAAAGAAAGAAAAAGAAACAAGGAAGAAAGAAAGAAAGACAGAATGAAAGAAAGAAAAAGAAAGAAAGAAAGAAAGAAAGAAAGAAGGAAAGAAATATAGAAAGAAAGAAAGAAAGAAAAAAGAAAGAAAAAAGAAAGAACGAAATAAAGAAAGAAAGAAAAAAGAAAGAAAAAGAAAGAAAGAAAGAAAGATAGAAAAAAAGAAAGAAAGAAAGAAATTAAAAAGAAAGAAGGAAAGAAAGAAAAAAGAAAGAAGGAAA
This sequence comes from Columba guinea, assembly GCA_032206185.1. Taxonomy (NCBI): domain Eukaryota; kingdom Metazoa; phylum Chordata; class Aves; order Columbiformes; family Columbidae; genus Columba; species Columba guinea. The sequence goes on from JAVLUU010000413.1 coordinate 167,162, forward strand.
GAAAAAAGAAAGAAAGAAAGAAATAAAGAAAGAAAGAAAAAAGAAAGAAAGAAATAAGGAAAGAAAAAAGAAAGAAAGAAAGAAAGTAAGAAAAAAGAAAGAAAGCAAAAACGATGGAAAGAAAGAAAGAAAGAAAGAAAAAAAAAAGAAAGAAAGAAAGAAAAAAGAATGAAAGAAATTAAAAAGAAAGAAAGAAAGAAAAAAGAAAGAAAGAAAGAAAGAAAGAAAGAAAGAAAAAAGAAAGAAAGAAAGAAATTAAAAAGAAAGAAAGGAAGATAGAAAAAAGAAAGAAAGAAAGAAAGAAAGAAAAAAGAAAGAAAGAAAGAAAATAAAAAGAAAGAAAGAAAGAAAGAAAGAAAAAAGAAAGAAAGACAGAAAGAAAGAAAGAAAAAAGAAAAAAGAACGTAGGAAAGAAAGAAAGAAAGAAAGAAACAAAGAAAAAAGATAGAAAGAAAGAAAGAAAGAAAGACAATAAAAAGAAAGAAAGAAATTAAAAAGAAAGAAAGAAAGAAAGAAAGAAAAAAGAAAGAAAGAAAGAAAGAAAGAAAAAAGAAAGAAAGAAATAAGAAAGAAAGAGATAAAGAAAGAAAGAAAAAAGAAAAAGAAAGAAAGCAAGACAGAAAGAAAGACAGAAAGAAAGAAAGACAGGAAGAAAGACAGAAAGAAAGAAAGAAAGGAAAAGAAAGAAAGAAAGAAAGAAAAAAGAATGAAAGAGGAAAGAAATAAAGAAAGAAAAGAAGAAAGAAAGAAAGAACAAAAAAAGAAAGAAAGAAGAAAGAAAGAAAAAAACAAAAAAGAAAGAAAGAAGACACAAAGAAGGAAAAAAAAAGATGAAAGAAAATAGAAACAAAGAAAGTAAGAAAGAAAGGAAGAAAGAAAAAAAAAGAAAGAAAGAGAAAAAGACAGAAAGAAAGACAGAAAGAAAGAAAGAAAGAAAGAAAGAAGGAAAAAAAGAAAGAAAGAAATAAGAAAGAAAGAGAAAAAGAAAGAAATAAAAAAGAAAGAAGAAAGAAAAAAGAAGGAAAGAAAGGAAGAAAGAACAAGAAAGGAAGAAAGAAAGGAAGAAATGACGAAAGAAAGAAAAAAGATAGAAAGAAAGAAAGGAAGAAAGAAAGAAAGAAAGACAGAAAGAAAGACAGAAAGAAAGAAAGAAGAAAGAAAAAGAATGAAAAAGAAAGAAAAAGAAAGAAAGAAAGAAAGACAGAAAGAAATAGAGAAAGAAAGAAAGAAAAAAGAAACAGAAAGAAAAAGAAAGCAAGAAAGAAAGAAAGAAAAAAGAAAGAAAGAAAGAAAAAAGAAAGAAAGAAAAAAAGAAAGAAAGAAAGAAGGTAGGAAAGAAAGAAAGAAAGAACGTAGGAAAGAAAGAAAGAAAGAAAGAAAAAGTAAGAATGAAAGAAAGAAAAAAGAAAGAAAGAAATGAAGAAAGATAAAAGAAGGAAAGTAAGAACGTAGGAAAGAAAGAAAGAAAGAAAGAAAAAAGAAAGAAAGAAAGAAAGAAAAAAGAAAGAAAGAAAGAAAAAAGAAAGAAAGAAATAAAGAAAGATAAAAGAAGGAAAGTAAGAACGTAGGAAAGAAAGAAAGAAAGAAAAAAGAAAGAAAGAAAGGAAGAAAGAAAGAAAAAAGAAGGAAAGAAAGACAGAAAGAAAATGAAAGAAAGAAAGACAGAAAGAAAAAAAAGAAAGAAAGAAAGAAAGAAAAAAGAAAGAAAGAAAGAAAGAAAAAAAAAGAAAGAAAAAAAGAAAGAAAGAAAGAAAAAAGAAAGAAAAAAGAACGTAGGAAAGAAAGAAAGAAAGAAAGGAAGAAAAAAAAAGATAGAAAGAAAGAAAGAAAGAAAGACATTAAAAAGAAAGAAAGAAATTAAAAAGAAAGAAAGAAAGAAAGAAAAAAGAAAGAAAGAAAGAAAAAAGTAAGAAAGAAATTAAAAAGAAAGAAAGAAAGAAAGAAAAAAGAAAGAAAGAACGAAAAAAGAAAGAAAGAAAGAAAGAAAGAAAGAAAAAAGAAAGAAAGAAGGAAAGAAAAAAAGAAAGAAAGAAAGTAAGAAAAAAGAAAGAAAGCAAGAACGATGGAAAGAAAGAAAGAAAGAAAGAAAAAGAAAGAAAGAAAGAAAAAAGAATGAAAGAAATTAAAAAGAAAGAAAGAAAGGAAAATGAAAGAAAGAAAGAAGGAAAGAAAAAAGAAAGAAAGAAAGAAAGAAAGAAAGAAATTAAAAAGAAAGAAAGAAAAAAGAAAGAAAGTAATTAAAAAGAAAGAAAGATAGAAAAAAGAAAAAAAGAAAGAAAGAAAGAAAAAAGAAAGAAAGAAAAAAAAGAAAGAAAGAAAGAAAGTAGGAAAGAAAGAAAGAAAGAAAGAAAGAAAGAAAGAAAAAAGAAAGAAACAAAGAAAGAAAAAAGAAAGAAAGAAAGAAGAAAGAAAAAAAGAACGTAGGAAAGAAAGAAAGAAAGAAAGAAAAAAGAAAGAAAGAAAGAAAGAAGGAAAGAAAGAAAGAAAGAAAGAAAAAAGAAAGAAAGAAAGAAAGAAAGAAGGAAAGAAAAACGAAAGAAAGAAAGAAAGAAAAAAGAAAGAAAGAAAGAAAGAAAGAAAGAAATTAAAAAGAAAGAAAGAAAAAAGAAAGAAAGTAATTAAAAAGAAAGAAAGATAGAAAAAAGAAAAAAAGAAAGAAAGAAAGAAAGAAAAAAGAAAGAAAGAAAGAACGTAGGAAAGAAAGAAAGAACGTAGGAAAGAAAGAAAGAAAGAAAGAAAGAAAGAAAGAAAGAAAGAAAGAAAAAAGAAAGAAAAAAGAAAGAAAGAAAAAAGAAAGAAAAAAGAAATAAAGAAAGAAAAAAGAAAGAAAAAAGAACGT
>JAVLUU010000413.1:207500-210000 GCA_032206185.1 Columba guinea
GAAAGAGCGTAGGAAGAAAGAAAGAAAGAAAGAAAGAAAGAAGAAAGAAAGAAATAAGAAAGAAAGAAAGAACTTAGGAAAGCAAGAAGGAAAGAAAGAAAGAAAGAAATTAAGAAAGAAAGAAAGAAAAAAGAAAGAAAGAAAGAGAGAAAGAAAGAAAGAAAGAAAGAAAGAAAGAAAGAAAAATGAAAGAAAAAAGAACGTAGGAAATAAAGAAAGAAAGAAAGAAAAAAAGAAAGAAAGAATTTAAAAGGAAAGAAAGAAAGAAAGAAAAAAGAAAGAAAGAAAGAAACAAAGAAAGAAAAAAAGAAAAAGAAAGAAAGAAAAAAAAAAAGAAAGAAAGAACGTAGGAAAGAAAGAAAGAAAGAAAAAAAAAAAGAAAGAAAGAAAGAAAGAAAAAAGAATGAAAGAAATTAAAAAGAAAGAAAGAAAGAAAAAAGAAAGAAAGAAAGAAAGAAAAAAAGAAAGAAAGAAAGAAAGAAAGAAAGATAGAAAAAAGAAAGAAAGAAAGAAAGAAAGAAAGAAAAAAGAAAGAAAGAAAGAACGTAGGAAAGAAAGAAAGAACGTAGGAAAGAAAGAAAGAAAAAAGAAAGAAAGAAAAAAAAGAAAGAAAGAAAGAACGTAGGAAAGAAAGAAAAAAAAAGAAAGAAAGAAAGAACGTAGGAAAGAAAGAAAGAAAGAAAGAAAGAAAGAAAGAAAGAAAGAAAGAAAAAAGAAAGAAAGAAATAAAGAAAAAAGAAAGAAATTAAAAAGAAAGAAAGAAAGAAAGAAAAAAGAAAGAAAGGAAGAAAAAAGAAAGAAAGAAAGAAAGAAAGAAAGAAAGAAAGAAAGAAAAAAGAAAGAAAGAAAGAACGTAGGAAAGAAAGAAAGAACGTAGGAAAGAAAGAAAGAAAGAAAAAAGAAAGAAAGAAAGAAAAAAGAAAGAAAGAAATTAAAAAGAAAGAAAGAAAGAAAGAAAGAAAAAAGAAAGAAAGAAAGAAAGAAAATCAGAAAGAAAGAAAGAAAGAAAGAAGAAAGAAAGAAAAAAGAAAGAAAGAAAGAACGTAGGAAAAAAAGAAAGAAAGAAAGTAAGAAAGATAGAAAGAAAGATAGAAAGAAAGAAAGAAAGAAATTAGAAAGAAAGAAAGAAAAAAGAAAGAAAGAAAGTAAGAAAAAAGAAAGAAAGCAAAAACGATGGAAAGAAAGAAAGAAAGAAAGAAAAAGAAAGAAAGAAAGAAAAAAGAATGAAAGAAATTAAAAAGAAAGAAAGAAAGAAAAAAGAAAGAAAGAAAGAAAGAAAGAAAAAAGAAAGAAAGAAAGAAAGAAAGAAGTAAAAAGATGAAAGAAAAAAGAAAGAAAGAAAAAATTAAAAAGAAAGAAAGAAAGATAGAAAAAATAAAGAAAGAAAGAAAGAAAGAAAGAAAGTAAAAAGAAAGAAAGTATAAGGAAAGAAAAAAGAAAGAAAAAAGAAAGAAAGAAAGAAAAAAGAAAGAAAAAAGAACGTAGGAAAGAAATAAAGAAAGAAAGAAAAAAGAGATAGAAAGAAAGAAAGAAAGAAAGACATTAAAAAGAAAGAAAGAAATTAAAAAGAAAGAAAGAAAGAAAGAAAGAAAGAAAGAAAGAAAGAAAAAAGAAAAAAAGAAGAAGGAAAGAAAAAAGAAAGAAAGAAAAAAGTAAGAAAGAAAGAAAGAAAGAAAGAAAAAAGAAAGAAAGAAAGAAAGAAAAAAGAATGAAAGAAATTAAAAAGAAAGAAAGAAAGAAAAAAGAAAGAAAGAAAGAAAGAAAAAAGAAAGAATGAAAGAAAGAAAGAAAGAAATTAAAAAGAAAGAAAGAAAGAAAGAAAAAAGAAAGAAAGAAAGAAAGAAAGAAAGAAAAAAAAGAAAGAAATTAAGAAAGAAAGAAAAAAGAAAGAAAGAAAGAATGAAAGAACGTAGGAAAGTAATAAAGAAAGAAAGTAGAAAGAAAGAAAAAAATAAAGAAAGAAAGAAAGAAAGAAAGAAAGAAAGAAAGAAAAAAGAAAGAAAGAAAGAAGGAAAGAAAAAAGAAAGAAAGAAAGAAAGAAAAAAGAAAGAAAGAAATTAAAAAGAAAGAAAGAAAGAAAGAAAGAAAGAAAGAAAGAAAGAAAGAAAGAAAGAAAGAAAAAAGTAAGAAAGGAAGAAAGAAAGAAAGAAAAAAGAAAGAAAGAAAGAAAGAGCGTAGGAAAGAAAGAAAGAAAGAAAGAAAGAAAGAAAGAAGAAAGAAAGAAATAATAAAGAAAGAAAGAACTTAGGAAAGAAAGAAGGAAAGAAAGAAAGAAAGAAATTAAGAAAGAAAGAAAGAAAAAAGAAAGAAAGAAAGAGAGAAAGAAAGAAAGAAAGAAAGAAAGAAAGAAAGAAAGAAAGATGAAAGAAAAAAGAACGTAGGAAATAAAGAAAGAAAGAAAGAAAAAAAAGAAAGAAAGAATTTAAAAGGAAAGAAAGAAAGAAAGAAAAAGAAAGAAAGAAAGAAAAAAGAAAGAAAGAAAGAAAGAAAGAAAGAAAGA
>JAVLUU010000414.1:0-10000 GCA_032206185.1 Columba guinea
AACCCTAACCCTAACCCTAACCCTAACCCTAACCCTAACCCTAACCCTAACCCTAACCCTAACCCTAACCCTAACCCTAACCCTAACCCTAACCCTAACCCTAACCCTAACCCTAACCCTAACCCTAACCCTAACCCTAACCCTAACCCTAACCCTAACCCTAACCCTAACCCTAACCCTAACCCTAACCCTAACCCTAACCCTAACCCTAACCCTAACCCTAACCCTAACCCTAACCCTAACCCTAACCCTAACCCTAACCCTAACCCTAACCCTAACCCTAACCCTAACCCTAACCCTAACCCTAACCCTAACCCTAACCCTAACCCTAACCCTAACCCTAACCCTAACCCTAACCCTAACCCTAACCCTAACCCTAACCCTAACCCTAACCCTAACCCTAACCCTAACCCTAACCCTAACCCTAACCCTAACCCTAACCCTAACCCTAACCCTAACCCTAACCCTAACCCTAACCCTAACCCTAACCCTAACCCTAACCCTAACCCTAACCCTAACCCTAACCCTAACCCTAACCCTAACCCTAACCCTAACCCTAACCCTAACCCTAACCCTAACCCTAACCCTAACCCTAACCCTAACCCTAACCCTAACCCTAACCCTAACCCTAACCCTAACCCTAACCCTAACCCTAACCCTAACCCTAACCCTAACCCTAACCCTAACCCTAACCCTAACCCTAACCCTAACCCTAACCCTAACCCTAACCCTAACCCTAACCCTAACCCTAACCCTAACCCTAACCCTAACCCTAACCCTAACCCTAACCCTAACCCTAACCCTAACCCTAACCCTAACCCTAACCCTAACCCTAACCCTAACCCTAACCCTAACCCTAACCCTAACCCTAACCCTAACCCTAACCCTAACCCTAACCCTAACCCTAACCCTAACCCTAACCCTAACCCTAACCCTAACCCTAACCCTAACCCTAACCCTAACCCTAACCCTAACCCTAACCCTAACCCTAACCCTAACCCTAACCCTAACCCTAACCCTAACCCTAACCCTAACCCTAACCCTAACCCTAACCCTAACCCTAACCCTAACCCTAACCCTAACCCTAACCCTAACCCTAACCCTAACCCTAACCCTAACCCTAACCCTAACCCTAACCCTAACCCTAACCCTAACCCTAACCCTAACCCTAACCCTAACCCTAACCCTAACCCTAACCCTAACCCTAACCCTAACCCTAACCCTAACCCTAACCCTAACCCTAACCCTAACCCTAACCCTAACCCTAACCCTAACCCTAACCCTAACCCTAACCCTAACCCTAACCCTAACCCTAACCCTAACCCTAACCCTAACCCTAACCCTAACCCTAACCCTAACCCTAACCCTAACCCTAACCCTAACCCTAACCCTAACCCTAACCCTAACCCTAACCCTAACCCTAACCCTAACCCTAACCCTAACCCTAACCCTAACCCTAACCCTAACCCTAACCCTAACCCTAACCCTAACCCTAACCCTAACCCTAACCCTAACCCTAACCCTAACCCTAACCCTAACCCTAACCCTAACCCTAACCCTAACCCTAACCCTAACCCTAACCCTAACCCTAACCCTAACCCTAACCCTAACCCTAACCCTAACCCTAACCCTAACCCTAACCCTAACCCTAACCCTAACCCTAACCCTAACCCTAACCCTAACCCTAACCCTAACCCTAACCCTAACCCTAACCCTAACCCTAACCCTAACCCTAACCCTAACCCTAACCCTAACCCTAACCCTAACCCTAACCCTAACCCTAACCCTAACCCTAACCCTAACCCTAACCCTAACCCTAACCCTAACCCTAACCCTAACCCTAACCCTAACCCTAACCCTAACCCTAACCCTAACCCTAACCCTAACCCTAACCCTAACCCTAACCCTAACCCTAACCCTAACCCTAACCCTAACCCTAACCCTAACCCTAACCCTAACCCTAACCCTAACCCTAACCCTAACCCTAACCCTAACCCTAACCCTAACCCTAACCCTAACCCTAACCCTAACCCTAACCCTAACCCTAACCCTAACCCTAACCCTAACCCTAACCCTAACCCTAACCCTAACCCTAACCCTAACCCTAACCCTAACCCTAACCCTAACCCTAACCCTAACCCTAACCCTAACCCTAACCCTAACCCTAACCCTAACCCTAACCCTAACCCTAACCCTAACCCTAACCCTAACCCTAACCCTAACCCTAACCCTAACCCTAACCCTAACCCTAACCCTAACCCTAACCCTAACCCTAACCCTAACCCTAACCCTAACCCTAACCCTAACCCTAACCCTAACCCTAACCCTAACCCTAACCCTAACCCTAACCCTAACCCTAACCCTAACCCTAACCCTAACCCTAACCCTAACCCTAACCCTAACCCTAACCCTAACCCTAACCCTAACCCTAACCCTAACCCTAACCCTAACCCTAACCCTAACCCTAACCCTAACCCTAACCCTAACCCTAACCCTAACCCTAACCCTAACCCTAACCCTAACCCTAACCCTAACCCTAACCCTAACCCTAACCCTAACCCTAACCCTAACCCTAACCCTAACCCTAACCCTAACCCTAACCCTAACCCTAACCCTAACCCTAACCCTAACCCTAACCCTAACCCTAACCCTAACCCTAACCCTAACCCTAACCCTAACCCTAACCCTAACCCTAACCCTAACCCTAACCCTAACCCTAACCCTAACCCTAACCCTAACCCTAACCCTAACCCTAACCCTAACCCTAACCCTAACCCTAACCCTAACCCTAACCCTAACCCTAACCCTAACCCTAACCCTAACCCTAACCCTAACCCTAACCCTAACCCTAACCCTAACCCTAACCCTAACCCTAACCCTAACCCTAACCCTAACCCTAACCCTAACCCTAACCCTAACCCTAACCCTAACCCTAACCCTAACCCTAACCCTAACCCTAACCCTAACCCTAACCCTAACCCTAACCCTAACCCTAACCCTAACCCTAACCCTAACCCTAACCCTAACCCTAACCCTAACCCTAACCCTAACCCTAACCCTAACCCTAACCCTAACCCTAACCCTAACCCTAACCCTAACCCTAACCCTAACCCTAACCCTAACCCTAACCCTAACCCTAACCCTAACCCTAACCCTAACCCTAACCCTAACCCTAACCCTAACCCTAACCCTAACCCTAACCCTAACCCTAACCCTAACCCTAACCCTAACCCTAACCCTAACCCTAACCCTAACCCTAACCCTAACCCTAACCCTAACCCTAACCCTAACCCTAACCCTAACCCTAACCCTAACCCTAACCCTAACCCTAACCCTAACCCTAACCCTAACCCTAACCCTAACCCTAACCCTAACCCTAACCCTAACCCTAACCCTAACCCTAACCCTAACCCTAACCCTAACCCTAACCCTAACCCTAACCCTAACCCTAACCCTAACCCTAACCCTAACCCTAACCCTAACCCTAACCCTAACCCTAACCCTAACCCTAACCCTAACCCTAACCCTAACCCTAACCCTAACCCTAACCCTAACCCTAACCCTAACCCTAACCCTAACCCTAACCCTAACCCTAACCCTAACCCTAACCCTAACCCTAACCCTAACCCTAACCCTAACCCTAACCCTAACCCTAACCCTAACCCTAACCCTAACCCTAACCCTAACCCTAACCCTAACCCTAACCCTAACCCTAACCCTAACCCTAACCCTAACCCTAACCCTAACCCTAACCCTAACCCTAACCCTAACCCTAACCCTAACCCTAACCCTAACCCTAACCCTAACCCTAACCCTAACCCTAACCCTAACCCTAACCCTAACCCTAACCCTAACCCTAACCCTAACCCTAACCCTAACCCTAACCCTAACCCTAACCCTAACCCTAACCCTAACCCTAACCCTAACCCTAACCCTAACCCTAACCCTAACCCTAACCCTAACCCTAACCCTAACCCTAACCCTAACCCTAACCCTAACCCTAACCCTAACCCTAACCCTAACCCTAACCCTAACCCTAACCCTAACCCTAACCCTAACCCTAACCCTAACCCTAACCCTAACCCTAACCCTAACCCTAACCCTAACCCTAACCCTAACCCTAACCCTAACCCTAACCCTAACCCTAACCCTAACCCTAACCCTAACCCTAACCCTAACCCTAACCCTAACCCTAACCCTAACCCTAACCCTAACCCTAACCCTAACCCTAACCCTAACCCTAACCCTAACCCTAACCCTAACCCTAACCCTAACCCTAACCCTAACCCTAACCCTAACCCTAACCCTAACCCTAACCCTAACCCTAACCCTAACCCTAACCCTAACCCTAACCCTAACCCTAACCCTAACCCTAACCCTAACCCTAACCCTAACCCTAACCCTAACCCTAACCCTAACCCTAACCCTAACCCTAACCCTAACCCTAACCCTAACCCTAACCCTAACCCTAACCCTAACCCTAACCCTAACCCTAACCCTAACCCTAACCCTAACCCTAACCCTAACCCTAACCCTAACCCTAACCCTAACCCTAACCCTAACCCTAACCCTAACCCTAACCCTAACCCTAACCCTAACCCTAACCCTAACCCTAACCCTAACCCTAACCCTAACCCTAACCCTAACCCTAACCCTAACCCTAACCCTAACCCTAACCCTAACCCTAACCCTAACCCTAACCCTAACCCTAACCCTAACCCTAACCCTAACCCTAACCCTAACCCTAACCCTAACCCTAACCCTAACCCTAACCCTAACCCTAACCCTAACCCTAACCCTAACCCTAACCCTAACCCTAACCCTAACCCTAACCCTAACCCTAACCCTAACCCTAACCCTAACCCTAACCCTAACCCTAACCCTAACCCTAACCCTAACCCTAACCCTAACCCTAACCCTAACCCTAACCCTAACCCTAACCCTAACCCTAACCCTAACCCTAACCCTAACCCTAACCCTAACCCTAACCCTAACCCTAACCCTAACCCTAACCCTAACCCTAACCCTAACCCTAACCCTAACCCTAACCCTAACCCTAACCCTAACCCTAACCCTAACCCTAACCCTAACCCTAACCCTAACCCTAACCCTAACCCTAACCCTAACCCTAACCCTAACCCTAACCCTAACCCTAACCCTAACCCTAACCCTAACCCTAACCCTAACCCTAACCCTAACCCTAACCCTAACCCTAACCCTAACCCTAACCCTAACCCTAACCCTAACCCTAACCCTAACCCTAACCCTAACCCTAACCCTAACCCTAACCCTAACCCTAACCCTAACCCTAACCCTAACCCTAACCCTAACCCTAACCCTAACCCTAACCCTAACCCTAACCCTAACCCTAACCCTAACCCTAACCCTAACCCTAACCCTAACCCTAACCCTAACCCTAACCCTAACCCTAACCCTAACCCTAACCCTAACCCTAACCCTAACCCTAACCCTAACCCTAACCCTAACCCTAACCCTAACCCTAACCCTAACCCTAACCCTAACCCTAACCCTAACCCTAACCCTAACCCTAACCCTAACCCTAACCCTAACCCTAACCCTAACCCTAACCCTAACCCTAACCCTAACCCTAACCCTAACCCTAACCCTAACCCTAACCCTAACCCTAACCCTAACCCTAACCCTAACCCTAACCCTAACCCTAACCCTAACCCTAACCCTAACCCTAACCCTAACCCTAACCCTAACCCTAACCCTAACCCTAACCCTAACCCTAACCCTAACCCTAACCCTAACCCTAACCCTAACCCTAACCCTAACCCTAACCCTAACCCTAACCCTAACCCTAACCCTAACCCTAACCCTAACCCTAACCCTAACCCTAACCCTAACCCTAACCCTAACCCTAACCCTAACCCTAACCCTAACCCTAACCCTAACCCTAACCCTAACCCTAACCCTAACCCTAACCCTAACCCTAACCCTAACCCTAACCCTAACCCTAACCCTAACCCTAACCCTAACCCTAACCCTAACCCTAACCCTAACCCTAACCCTAACCCTAACCCTAACCCTAACCCTAACCCTAACCCTAACCCTAACCCTAACCCTAACCCTAACCCTAACCCTAACCCTAACCCTAACCCTAACCCTAACCCTAACCCTAACCCTAACCCTAACCCTAACCCTAACCCTAACCCTAACCCTAACCCTAACCCTAACCCTAACCCTAACCCTAACCCTAACCCTAACCCTAACCCTAACCCTAACCCTAACCCTAACCCTAACCCTAACCCTAACCCTAACCCTAACCCTAACCCTAACCCTAACCCTAACCCTAACCCTAACCCTAACCCTAACCCTAACCCTAACCCTAACCCTAACCCTAACCCTAACCCTAACCCTAACCCTAACCCTAACCCTAACCCTAACCCTAACCCTAACCCTAACCCTAACCCTAACCCTAACCCTAACCCTAACCCTAACCCTAACCCTAACCCTAACCCTAACCCTAACCCTAACCCTAACCCTAACCCTAACCCTAACCCTAACCCTAACCCTAACCCTAACCCTAACCCTAACCCTAACCCTAACCCTAACCCTAACCCTAACCCTAACCCTAACCCTAACCCTAACCCTAACCCTAACCCTAACCCTAACCCTAACCCTAACCCTAACCCTAACCCTAACCCTAACCCTAACCCTAACCCTAACCCTAACCCTAACCCTAACCCTAACCCTAACCCTAACCCTAACCCTAACCCTAACCCTAACCCTAACCCTAACCCTAACCCTAACCCTAACCCTAACCCTAACCCTAACCCTAACCCTAACCCTAACCCTAACCCTAACCCTAACCCTAACCCTAACCCTAACCCTAACCCTAACCCTAACCCTAACCCTAACCCTAACCCTAACCCTAACCCTAACCCTAACCCTAACCCTAACCCTAACCCTAACCCTAACCCTAACCCTAACCCTAACCCTAACCCTAACCCTAACCCTAACCCTAACCCTAACCCTAACCCTAACCCTAACCCTAACCCTAACCCTAACCCTAACCCTAACCCTAACCCTAACCCTAACCCTAACCCTAACCCTAACCCTAACCCTAACCCTAACCCTAACCCTAACCCTAACCCTAACCCTAACCCTAACCCTAACCCTAACCCTAACCCTAACCCTAACCCTAACCCTAACCCTAACCCTAACCCTAACCCTAACCCTAACCCTAACCCTAACCCTAACCCTAACCCTAACCCTAACCCTAACCCTAACCCTAACCCTAACCCTAACCCTAACCCTAACCCTAACCCTAACCCTAACCCTAACCCTAACCCTAACCCTAACCCTAACCCTAACCCTAACCCTAACCCTAACCCTAACCCTAACCCTAACCCTAACCCTAACCCTAACCCTAACCCTAACCCTAACCCTAACCCTAACCCTAACCCTAACCCTAACCCTAACCCTAACCCTAACCCTAACCCTAACCCTAACCCTAACCCTAACCCTAACCCTAACCCTAACCCTAACCCTAACCCTAACCCTAACCCTAACCCTAACCCTAACCCTAACCCTAACCCTAACCCTAACCCTAACCCTAACCCTAACCCTAACCCTAACCCTAACCCTAACCCTAACCCTAACCCTAACCCTAACCCTAACCCTAACCCTAACCCTAACCCTAACCCTAACCCTAACCCTAACCCTAACCCTAACCCTAACCCTAACCCTAACCCTAACCCTAACCCTAACCCTAACCCTAACCCTAACCCTAACCCTAACCCTAACCCTAACCCTAACCCTAACCCTAACCCTAACCCTAACCCTAACCCTAACCCTAACCCTAACCCTAACCCTAACCCTAACCCTAACCCTAACCCTAACCCTAACCCTAACCCTAACCCTAACCCTAACCCTAACCCTAACCCTAACCCTAACCCTAACCCTAACCCTAACCCTAACCCTAACCCTAACCCTAACCCTAACCCTAACCCTAACCCTAACCCTAACCCTAACCCTAACCCTAACCCTAACCCTAACCCTAACCCTAACCCTAACCCTAACCCTAACCCTAACCCTAACCCTAACCCTAACCCTAACCCTAACCCTAACCCTAACCCTAACCCTAACCCTAACCCTAACCCTAACCCTAACCCTAACCCTAACCCTAACCCTAACCCTAACCCTAACCCTAACCCTAACCCTAACCCTAACCCTAACCCTAACCCTAACCCTAACCCTAACCCTAACCCTAACCCTAACCCTAACCCTAACCCTAACCCTAACCCTAACCCTAACCCTAACCCTAACCCTAACCCTAACCCTAACCCTAACCCTAACCCTAACCCTAACCCTAACCCTAACCCTAACCCTAACCCTAACCCTAACCCTAACCCTAACCCTAACCCTAACCCTAACCCTAACCCTAACCCTAACCCTAACCCTAACCCTAACCCTAACCCTAACCCTAACCCTAACCCTAACCCTAACCCTAACCCTAACCCTAACCCTAACCCTAACCCTAACCCTAACCCTAACCCTAACCCTAACCCTAACCCTAACCCTAACCCTAACCCTAACCCTAACCCTAACCCTAACCCTAACCCTAACCCTAACCCTAACCCTAACCCTAACCCTAACCCTAACCCTAACCCTAACCCTAACCCTAACCCTAACCCTAACCCTAACCCTAACCCTAACCCTAACCCTAACCCTAACCCTAACCCTAACCCTAACCCTAACCCTAACCCTAACCCTAACCCTAACCCTAACCCTAACCCTAACCCTAACCCTAACCCTAACCCTAACCCTAACCCTAACCCTAACCCTAACCCTAACCCTAACCCTAACCCTAACCCTAACCCTAACCCTAACCCTAACCCTAACCCTAACCCTAACCCTAACCCTAACCCTAACCCTAACCCTAACCCTAACCCTAACCCTAACCCTAACCCTAACCCTAACCCTAACCCTAACCCTAACCCTAACCCTAACCCTAACCCTAACCCTAACCCTAACCCTAACCCTAACCCTAACCCTAACCCTAACCCTAACCCTAACCCTAACCCTAACCCTAACCCTAACCCTAACCCTAACCCTAACCCTAACCCTAACCCTAACCCTAACCCTAACCCTAACCCTAACCCTAACCCTAACCCTAACCCTAACCCTAACCCTAACCCTAACCCTAACCCTAACCCTAACCCTAACCCTAACCCTAACCCTAACCCTAACCCTAACCCTAACCCTAACCCTAACCCTAACCCTAACCCTAACCCTAACCCTAACCCTAACCCTAACCCTAACCCTAACCCTAACCCTAACCCTAACCCTAACCCTAACCCTAACCCTAACCCTAACCCTAACCCTAACCCTAACCCTAACCCTAACCCTAACCCTAACCCTAACCCTAACCCTAACCCTAACCCTAACCCTAACCCTAACCCTAACCCTAACCCTAACCCTAACCCTAACCCTAACCCTAACCCTAACCCTAACCCTAACCCTAACCCTAACCCTAACCCTAACCCTAACCCTAACCCTAACCCTAACCCTAACCCTAACCCTAACCCTAACCCTAACCCTAACCCTAACCCTAACCCTAACCCTAACCCTAACCCTAACCCTAACCCTAACCCTAACCCTAACCCTAACCCTAACCCTAACCCTAACCCTAACCCTAACCCTAACCCTAACCCTAACCCTAACCCTAACCCTAACCCTAACCCTAACCCTAACCCTAACCCTAACCCTAACCCTAACCCTAACCCTAACCCTAACCCTAACCCTAACCCTAACCCTAACCCTAACCCTAACCCTAACCCTAACCCTAACCCTAACCCTAACCCTAACCCTAACCCTAACCCTAACCCTAACCCTAACCCTAACCCTAACCCTAACCCTAACCCTAACCCTAACCCTAACCCTAACCCTAACCCTAACCCTAACCCTAACCCTAACCCTAACCCTAACCCTAACCCTAACCCTAACCCTAACCCTAACCCTAACCCTAACC
>JAVLUU010000414.1:30000-32500 GCA_032206185.1 Columba guinea
ATAAAGACAGAAAGAAAGACAGAAAGGAAGAAAGTAAGAAAGAAAGAAAGAAAAAAAGAAAGAAAGACAGAAAGACAGACAGAAAGAAAGGAAAATAAAGAAAGAAAGAAAGAAAGAAAGAAAGAAAGAAAGAAAGAAAAGAAAGAAAGAAAAAAGAAAAAACAAAGAAAGAAGAAAGAAAGAAAGAAAGAAGAAAGAAAGAAAAAAGAAAAAACAAAGAAGAAAGAAAGAAAGAAAGAAGAAAGAAAGAAAAAGAAAGAAAGAAAGAAAGAAAGAATGAAAAAAGAAAGAAAGAAAGAAAGAAAGAAAGAAAGAAAGAAAAAAGAAAGAAAGAAAAAAGAAAGAAAGAAACAGAGAAAGACAGAAAGAAAAAAAGAAAGAAGAAAGAAAGAAAGGGAAAAGACAGAAAGAAAGACAGAAAGAAAGACAGAAAGGAAGAAAGACAGATAGAAAGAAAGACAGAAAAAAAGACAGAAAGAAGGAAAGAAAGAAGAAAAAGAAAGAAAAGAAAGAAAGAAAGAAAGAAAGACAGAAAGAAAGAAAAAAAAAGAAAGAAAGAAAGAGAGAAAGAAAGAAAAAAAGAAGAAAATAGTAAGTAAGAAAGAAAAAAGAAAGAAAGAAAGAAAGACAGAAAGAAAGACAGAAAGAAAGAAAGAAAGAAAAAGAAAGAAAGAAAGAAAGAAAGGAAGAAAGAAAGGAAAAGAAAGAAAGAAAGAAAGAAAAAAAAAAGAAAGAAAGAAAGAAAGAAAAAAAGAAAGAAGAAAGAAAGAAAGAATAGAAAGAAAAATGACAGAGAAAGAAAGAAGAAAGAAAGAAAGACAGAAAGAAAGACAGAAAGAAAGAAAGAGAAAGAAAGAAAGAAAGACAGTAAAAAAAGAAAGAAAGAAAGAAAAGAAAGAAAGAATGAAAGAAAGAAAGGAAGGAAGAAAGAAAGAAAGAAAGAAAAAAAGAATGAAATAAGAAAGAAAGAAAGAAAGAAAAAAAAAAGAAAGAAAGAAGAAAGAAAGAAAGAAGAAAGAAAAAAAAGAAAGACAGATAGAAAGAAAGAAAGAAAAAGAAAACATGAAAGAAAGAAAGAAAAACAGAAAGAAAGAAAGAAAGAAGGAAAGACAGAAAGAAAGAAAAAAGAAAAAGAAAGAAAAAGAAAGACAGAAAGAAAGAAGAAAGGAAAAGAAAGAAAGAAAGAAAGAAAGGAAGAAAGAAAGAAAAAAGAAAAAGAAAGAGAAAGAAAGAAGAAAGAAAGGAAGACAGAAAGAAAGAAAGAAAGAAAAAGAAAGAAAGAAAGAAAAAAGAAAGAAAGGAAGAAAAGAAAGAAAGAAATAAAGAAAATAAAGAAAAAAGAAAGACAGAAAGAAAGAAGAAAGAAAGAAAAAAGACAGAAAGAAAAAAGAAAGAAAGGAAGAAAAGAAAGAAAGAAATAAAGAAAATAAAGAAAAAAGAAAGACAGAAAGAAAGAAGAAAGAAAGAAAAAAGACAGAAAGAAAGAAAAAGAAACAAAGAAACAGGAAAGAAAGAAAGAAAGATAAAAGAAAGAAAGAAAGAAAGAAACAGAAATAAAGAAAGAAAGAAAGAAGAAAGAAAGAAAAAAGAATAAAAGAAAGAATGAAAGAAGGAAAAAAGAAAGAAAGGAGAAAGAAAGAAAGAATGAAAGAAAAAAGAAAGAAAGAAAGACAGAAAGAAAGACAGAAAGAAAGAAAGAAAGGAAGAAAAAGAAGGAAAGAAAGAAAGAAAGAAAGAAAGAAAGAAGAAAGAAAGAAGAAAGAAAGAAAAAAAGAAAAAAGAAAGACAGAAAGAAAGAAAGAAAAAAAAAGAAAGAAAGAATGAAAGAAAGAAGAAAGAAACAAAGAAAAAAAGCAAGAAATAAAGACGGAAAGAAAGAAGAAAGAAAGAAAGAAAAAAGAAAGAAAAACGAAAGAAAGAAAGAAAGACAGAAAGAAAGAGAGAAAGAAAGAAAGAAAGAAAGAAAGAAAGAAAGAAGAAAGAAAGAAAGACAGTAAGACAGAAAGAAAGAAAGAAAAAGAAAGAAAAAGAAAGAAAGAAAGAGAGAAAGAAAGACGAAAGAAAGAAAGAAAGACAGAGAAGAAGAAAGGAAGAAAAAGAAAGAAAGAAAGAAAAAAAGAAAAAAGAAAGAAAGAAAAAAGAAAGAAAAAATAAAGAAAGAAAGAAAGAAAAAAGAAAGAAAGAAGAAAGAAAGAAAGAAAGAAAGAAAAAGAAAGAAAAAGAAAGAAAGAAGAAAGAAAGAAAGAGAGAAAGAAAGAAACAAAGAAAAAAGAAAAAAGAAGAAAGCAACAAAAAAGAAAGAAAAAAGAAAGAAAGAAATAAAGGAAGAAAGAAAGTAAGAAAGAAAGAAAAAAAAAGAAAGAAAGAAGAAAGAAAGAAAAAAAAGAAAGAAAAAAGGAAAGAAAGAAAGAAAAAAGAAAGAAAGAAAGAAAGAAAAAAGAAAGAAAAAAGAAAGAAAGAAAGAAGAAAGAGAGAAAGAAAGGAAGAAAGAAGAAAAAAG
>JAVLUU010000414.1:55000-57500 GCA_032206185.1 Columba guinea
GACAGAAAGAAAGACAGAAAGGAAGAAAGTAAGAAAGAAAGAAAGAAAAAAAGAAAGAAAGACAGAAAGACAGACAGAAAGAAAGGAAAATAAAGAAAGAAAGAAAGAAAGAAAGAAAGAAAGAAAGAAAAGAAAGAAAGAAAAAAGAAAAAACAAAGAAAGAAGAAAGAAAGAAAGAAAGAAGAAAGAAAGAAAAAAGAAAAAACAAAGAAGAAAGAAAGAAAGAAAGAAGAAAGAAAGAAAAAGAAAGAAAGAAAGAAAGAAAGAAAGAAAAAAGAAAGAAAGAAAGAAAGAAAGAAAGAAAGAAAGAAAGAAAAAAGAAAGAAAGAAAAAAGAAAGAAAGAAACAGAGAAAGACAGAAAGAAAAAAAGAAAGAAGAAAGAAAGAAAGGGAAAAGACAGAAAGAAAGACAGAAAGAAAGACAGAAAGGAAGAAAGACAGATAGAAAGAAAGACAGAAAAAAAGACAGAAAGAAGGAAAGAAAGAAGAAAAAGAAAGAAAAGAAAGAAAGAAAGAAAGAAAGACAGAAAGAAAGAAAAAAAAAGAAAGAAAGAAAGAGAGAAAGAAAGAAAAAAAGAAGAAAATAGTAAGTAAGAAAGAAAAAAGAAAGAAAGAAAGAAAGACAGAAAGAAAGACAGAAAGAAAGAAAGAAAGAAAAAGAAAGAAAGAAAGAAAGAAAGGAAGAAAGAAAGGAAAAGAAAGAAAGAAAGAAAGAAAAAAAAAAGAAAGAAAGAAAGAAAGAAAAAAAGAAAGAAGAAAGAAAGAAAGAATAGAAAGAAAAATGACAGAGAAAGAAAGAAGAAAGAAAGAAAGACAGAAAGAAAGACAGAAAGAAAGAAAGAGAAAGAAAGAAAGAAAGACAGTAAAAAAAGAAAGAAAGAAAGAAAAGAAAGAAAGAATGAAAGAAAGAAAGGAAGGAAGAAAGAAAGAAAGAAAGAAAAAAAGAATGAAATAAGAAAGAAAGAAAGAAAGAAAAAAAAAAGAAAGAAAGAAGAAAGAAAGAAAGAAGAAAGAAAAAAAAGAAAGACAGATAGAAAGAAAGAAAGAAAAAGAAAACATGAAAGAAAGAAAGAAAAACAGAAAGAAAGAAAGAAAGAAGGAAAGACAGAAAGAAAGAAAAAAGAAAAAGAAAGAAAAAGAAAGACAGAAAGAAAGAAGAAAGGAAAAGAAAGAAAGAAAGAAAGAAAGGAAGAAAGAAAGAAAAAAGAAAAAGAAAGAGAAAGAAAGAAGAAAGAAAGGAAGACAGAAAGAAAGAAAGAAAGAAAAAGAAAGAAAGAAAGAAAAAAGAAAGAAAGGAAGAAAAGAAAGAAAGAAATAAAGAAAATAAAGAAAAAAGAAAGACAGAAAGAAAGAAGAAAGAAAGAAAAAAGACAGAAAGAAAAAAGAAAGAAAGGAAGAAAAGAAAGAAAGAAATAAAGAAAATAAAGAAAAAAGAAAGACAGAAAGAAAGAAGAAAGAAAGAAAAAAGACAGAAAGAAAGAAAAAGAAACAAAGAAACAGGAAAGAAAGAAAGAAAGATAAAAGAAAGAAAGAAAGAAAGAAACAGAAATAAAGAAAGAAAGAAAGAAGAAAGAAAGAAAAAAGAATAAAAGAAAGAATGAAAGAAGGAAAAAAGAAAGAAAGGAGAAAGAAAGAAAGAATGAAAGAAAAAAGAAAGAAAGAAAGACAGAAAGAAAGACAGAAAGAAAGAAAGAAAGGAAGAAAAAGAAGGAAAGAAAGAAAGAAAGAAAGAAAGAAAGAAGAAAGAAAGAAGAAAGAAAGAAAAAAAGAAAAAAGAAAGACAGAAAGAAAGAAAGAAAAAAAAAGAAAGAAAGAATGAAAGAAAGAAGAAAGAAACAAAGAAAAAAAGCAAGAAATAAAGACGGAAAGAAAGAAGAAAGAAAGAAAGAAAAAAGAAAGAAAAACGAAAGAAAGAAAGAAAGACAGAAAGAAAGAGAGAAAGAAAGAAAGAAAGAAAGAAAGAAAGAAAGAAGAAAGAAAGAAAGACAGTAAGACAGAAAGAAAGAAAGAAAAAGAAAGAAAAAGAAAGAAAGAAAGAGAGAAAGAAAGACGAAAGAAAGAAAGAAAGACAGAGAAGAAGAAAGGAAGAAAAAGAAAGAAAGAAAGAAAAAAAGAAAAAAGAAAGAAAGAAAAAAGAAAGAAAAAAATAAAGAAAGAAAGAAAGAAAAAAGAAAGAAAGAAGAAAGAAAGAAAGAAAGAAAGAAAAAGAAAGAAAAAGAAAGAAAGAAGAAAGAAAGAAAGAGAGAAAGAAAGAAACAAAGAAAAAAGAAAAAAGAAGAAAGCAACAAAAAAGAAAGAAAAAAGAAAGAAAGAAATAAAGGAAGAAAGAAAGTAAGAAAGAAAGAAAAAAAAAGAAAGAAAGAAGAAAGAAAGAAAAAAAAGAAAGAAAAAAGGAAAGAAAGAAAGAAAAAAGAAAGAAAGAAAGAAAGAAAAAAGAAAGAAAAAAGAAAGAAAGAAAGAAGAAAGAGAGAAAGAAAGGAAGAAAGAAGAAAAAAGGAGG
>JAVLUU010000414.1:65000-67500 GCA_032206185.1 Columba guinea
TAAATAAAGAAAGAAAGAAAGTAAGAAGAAATAAAGCAAGAAAGAAAGAAGAAAGAAAGAAAAAAAGAAAGTAAAAGAAAGAAAGAAAGAAGAAAGAAAGAAAGAAGAAAGAAAGAAAGAAAGAAAGCAAGAAATAAAGACAGAAAAAAGACAGAAAGGAAGAAAGTAAAAAAGAAAGAAAGAAAAAAGAAAGAAAGACAGAAAGACAGACAGAAAGAAAGGAAAATAAAGAAAGCAAGAAAGAAAGAAAGAAAGAAAGAAAAGAAAGAAAGAAAGAAAAAAGAAAAAACAAAGAAAGAAGAAAGAAAGAAAGAAAGAAGAAAGAAAGAAAAAAGAAAAAACAAAGAAGAAAGAAAGAAAGAAAGAAAAAAGAAAGAAAAAGAAAGAAAGAAAGAAAGAAAGAAAAAAGAAAGAAAGAAAGAAAGAAAGAAAGAAAAAAAAAAAAAAAAAGAAAGAAACAAAGAAAGACAGAAAGAAAAAAAGAAAGTAAGAAGAAAGAAAGAAAGAAAGGGAAAAGACAGAAAGAAAGACAGAAAGAAAGACAGAAAGGAAGAAAGACAGATAGAAAGAAAGACAGAAAAAAGGACAGAAAGAAAGAAAGAAAGAAGAAAAAGAAAGAAAAGAAAGAAAGAAAGAAAGAAAGACAGAAAGAAAGAAAAAAAAAAGAAGAAAGAAAGAAAGAGAGAAAGAAAGAAAAAAAGAAGAAAATAGTAAGTAAGAAAGAAAAAAAGAAAGAAAGAAAGAAAGACAGAAAGAAAGGAAAAGAAAGAAAGAAAGAAAGAAAAAAAAGAAAGAAAGAAAGAAAGAAAAAAAGAAGAAAGAAAGAAGAAAGAAAAAAGAAAGAAAGAAAGAAAAAGAAAGAAAGAAAGAAGAAAGAAAAAAAAGAAAGACAGATAGAAAGAAAGAAAGAAAAAGAAAACAAGAAAGAAAGAAAGAAAAACAGAAAGAAAGAAAGAAAGAAGGAAAGACAGAAAGAAAGAAAAAAGAAAAAGAAAGAAAAAGAAAGACAGAAAGAAAGAAGAAAGAAAGGAAGACAGAAAGAAAGAAAGAAAGAAAAAGAAAGAAAGAAAGAAAAAAGAAAGAAAGAAAAAAAGACAGAAAGAAAGAAAGAAGAAATAAAGAAAAAATAAAGAAATAAAAAAGAAAGAAAGGAAGAAAAGAAAGAAAGGAATAAAGAAAATAAAGAAAAAAGAATGACAGAAAGAAAGAAGAAAGAAAGAAAAAAGACAGAAAGAAAGATAGAAAAAGAAAGAAAGAAACAGGAATGAAAGAAAGAAAGATAAAAGAAAGAAAGAAAGAAAGAAAAAAGAAAGAAAGAAAGAAAGAAAGAAAAAAATGAAAAAGAAAGAAAGAAACAAAAAGCAAAGAAAGAAAGACATATAGAAAGAAATAAAGAATAAAAGAAAAAAGAAAGAAAGAAATAAAGAAAAATGAAAGAAAGAAATAAAAAGAGAAAGAAAGAAAGAAAGAAAAAAGAAAGAAAGAAAGACGGAAAGAAAGAAAGACAGTAAGACAGAAAGAAAGAAAGGAAAATAAAGAAAGAAAGAAAGAAGGAAAAAGACAGAAAGAAAGAAAGAAAGACAGAAAGACAGAAAAAATAAAGAAAGAAAGAAAAAGAAAGAAAGAAGAAAGAAAGAAAGACAGAAAGAAAGTAAGAAAGAAAAAGAAATAAAGAAAGAATAAAGAAAAAAGAAAAAAGAAAGACAGAAAAAAGAAAAAAGAAAGAAAGAAAGAAAAAAGAAAGAAAGAAGAAAGAAAGAAAGAAAGAAAGAAAAAGAAAGAAAAAGAAAGAAAGAAAGAAAGAAAAAAGAAAAAAGAAAGAAAGAAAGAAAAAAGTAAGAAAAAAGAAAGAAAGAAATAAAGGAAGAAAGAAAGTAAGAAAGAAAGAAAAAAGAAAGAAAGAAGAAAGAAAGGAAGAAGAAAGAGAGAAAGAAAGTAAGAAAGAAGAAAAAAGGAGGAAAGAAAGACCGAAAGAAAGAAAGAAAAAAGAAAAAGAAAGAAATACAGAAAAAAGAAAGAAAGAAAGAAAAAAGAAAGAAAGAAGAAAGAAAGAAAGACAGAAGGAAAGAAAGAAGAAAGAAAGAAAGAAAGAAGAATAAAAGAAAGAAAGAAAGAAAGAAAAAAGAAAGAAAGAAAGACATAAAGAAAGAAAGGAGAAGAAAGAAAGAAAGAAAGAAGAAAGAAATAAAGAAAGATGAAAGAAAGAAACAAAGAAAGAAAAATAAATAAAGAAAGAAAGAAAGAAGAAAGAAAGAAAGAAAGAAAAAGAAAGAAAGAAAAAAGAAAGAAAGAAAGAAACAAAAAGAAAGAAAGAAAAGAAAGAAAGAAAGGAAAAAGAAAAAAGAAAGAAAGAAAGAAAAATGAAGAAAGAGAGAAAGAAAGAAAAAAGAAAGAAAAAAGAAAGAAAGAAAGAAAGGAAGAAAGAAAGAAAGAAAGAGAAAGAAAGAAAGAAGAAAGAAAGAAAGAAAAATGAAACAAAGAAAGAGAGACAGAAAGACAG
>JAVLUU010000414.1:80000-85000 GCA_032206185.1 Columba guinea
AAGAAAAAAGAAAGAAAGAAGAAAGAAAGAAAGAAAGAAAGAAAGAAAAAGAAAGAAAAAGAAAGAAAGAAGAAAGAAAGAAAGACAGAAAGAAAGAAACAAAGAAAAAAGAAAAAAGAAGAAAGCAACAAAAAAGAAAGAAAAAAGAAAGAAAGAAATAAAGGAAGAAAGAAAGTAAGAAAGAAAGAAAAAAAAAGAAAGAAAGAAGAAAGAAAGAAAAAAAAGAAAGAAAAAAGGAAAGAAAGAAAGAAAAAAGAAAGAAAGAAAGAAAGAAAAAAGAAAGAAAAAAGAAAGAAAGAAAGAAGAAAGAGAGAAAGAAAGGAAGAAAGAAGAAAAAAGGAGGAAAGAAAGACAGAAATAAAGAAAGAAAAAAAGAAAAAGAAAGAAATAGAGAAGAAAGAAAGAAAGAAAGAAAAAAAAGAAAGTAAGAAGAAAGAAAGAAAGAAAAGAAAGAAAGAAAGAAAAGAAAGAAATTAAGAAAGAAAGATAGAAAGAAAGAAAGAAAGTAAAAAGAAAGAAAGAAAGAAAGAAGAAAGAAAGAAAGAAAAAGAAAGAAAGAAAGAAATAGAGAAAAAAGAAAGAAAGACAGAAGGAAAGAAAGAAGAAAGAAAGAAAGAAAGAAAGAAAGAAGAAAGAAAGAAAGAAAGAAAAAGAAAGGAAGAAAGAAAGAAAAATGAAAGAAAGAAAGAAAGAAAGAAAGAAAGACAGAAAGAAAGAACGAAAAAGAAAGAAAGAAAGAAAGAAAGAAAGAAAGAAAGAAGAATCAAAGAAAGAAAGGAAGAAAGAAAGAAAGACAGAAGAAAGAAAGAAAGAAAGAAAGAGAGAAAGAAAGACAGAAAGAAAGAAAGAATGAAAGAAAGAAAGAAAGGAAGAAAGAAAGAAAGGAGAAAGAAAGACAGAAAGAAAGACAGAAAGAAAGACAGTAATAAAGAAAAAAGAAAAAGAGAGAAAAGAAAGAAAGAAAGAAAGATAGAAAGACAGAAAAAAGAAAGAATGAAAGAAAGAAAGAAAGAAAAAGACAGAAAGAAAGAAAAAAGAAAGAAAGAAAGAAAATAGAAAGAAAGAAAGAAAATAGAAATAAAGAAAGAATAAAGAAAGAAAAAAGAAAGAAAGGAAGAAAAGAAAGAAATAAAGAAAATAAAGTAAAAAGAAAGACAGAAAGAAAGAAGAAAGAAAGACAGAAAGAAAGAAAGAAAAATAAAGAAAGAAACAAGAAAGAAAGATAAAAGAAAGAAAGAAAGAAAGAAACAAAAATAAATAAAGAAAGAAAGAAAGTAAGAAGAAATAAAGCAAGAAAGAAAGAAGAAAGAAAAAAGGAAAGAAAAAGAAAGAAAGAAAGAAGAAAGAAAGAAAGAAGAAAGAAAGAAAGAAAGAAAGCAAGAAATAAAGACAGAAAGAAAGACAGAAAGGAAGAAAGTAAGAAAGAAAGAAAGAAAAAAAGAAAGAAAGACAGAAAGACAGACAGAAAGAAAGGAAAATAAAGAAAGAAAGAAAGAAAGAAAGAAAGAAAGAAAAGAAAGAAAGAAAGAAAAAAGAAAAAACAAAGAAAGAAGAAAGAAAGAAAGAAAGAAGAAAGAAAGAAAAAAGAAAAAACAAAGAAGAAAGAAAGAAAGAAAGAAGAAAGAAAGAAAGAAAAAGAAAGAAAGAAAGAAAGAAAGAAAGAAAAAAGAAAGAAAGAAAGAAAGTAAGAAAGAAAGAAAGAAAGAAAAAAGAAAGAAAGAAAAAAGAAAGAAAGAAACAGAGAAAGACAGAAAGAAAAAAAGAAAGAAGAAAGAAAGAAAGGGAAAAGACAGAAAGAAAGACAGAAAGAAAGACAGAAAGGAAGAACGACAGATAGAAAGAAAGACAGAAAAAATGACAGAAAGAAAGAAAGAAAGAAGAAAAAGAAAGAAAAGAAAGAAAGAAAGAAAGAAAGAAAGAAAAAAAAAAAAGAAAGAAAGAAAGAAAGAAAGAAATAAGAAAGAAAAAAGAAAGAAAGAAAGAAGAAAGAGAGAAAGAAAGTAAGAAAGAAGAAAAAAGGAGGAAAGAAAGACCGAAAGAAAGAAAGAAAAAAGAAAAAGAAAGAAATACAGAAAAAAGAAAGAAAGAAAGAAAAAAGAAAGAAAGACAGAAAGAAAGAAAGAAAAAAGAAAGAAAATAGAAAGAAAGAAAAAAGAAAGAAAGAAAATAGAAAGAAGATAGAAAGACAGAAAGAAAGAAAGAAAGAAAGAAAGGAAAAGAAAGAAAGAAAGAAAAAAGAAAGAAAGACCGAAAGAAAAAAGGAAAAAGAAAGACCGAAAGAAAGAAAGAAAGAAAGAAAGAAAAAAAGAAAGAAAGAAGAAAGAAGAAATAAAGAAAAAAGAAAGAAAGAAAGACAGAAAGACAGAAAGAAAGAAAGAAAGGAAGAAACAAAGAAAGAAATAAAGAAAAAAGAAAGAAGAAAGAAAGAAAGAAAGAAAAAAGAATGGAAGAAGAAACAAAGAAAGAAAGAAAGAATAGAAAGAAAAATGACAAAGAAAGAAAGAAGAAAGAAAGACAGAAAGAAAGAAAGACAGATGGAAAGAAAGACAGAAAGAAAGAAAGACAGAAAGAAAGACAGAAAGAAAGACAGAAAGAAAGAAAGAAAGAAAGAAAGAAAAAAGAAAGAAAGAAACAAAGAAAGACAGAAAGAAAAAAGAAAGAAAGAAAGAAAGAAAGAAAGAAAGGGAAAAGACAGAAAGAAAGACAGAAAGAAAGACAGATAGAAAGAAAGACAGAAAAAATACAGAAAGAAAGAAAGAAAGAAGAAAAAAAAAGAAAGAAAGAAAGAAAGAAAGACAGAAAGAAAGAAAAAAAAGAAGAAAGAAAGAAAGAAAGAGAGAAAGAAAGAAAAAAAGAAGAAAATAGTAAGTAAGAAAGAAAAAAGAAAGAAAGAAAGACAGAAAGAAAGACAGAAAGAAAGACAGAAAGGAAGAAAGACAGATAGAAAGAAAGACAGAAAAAAAGACAGAAAGAAAGAAAGAAGAAAAAGAAAGAAAAGAAAGAAAGAAAGAAAGAAAGACAGAAAGAAAGAAAAAAAAGAAGAAAGAAAGAAAGAAAGAGAGAAAGAAAGAAAAAAAGAAGAAAATAGTAAGTAAGAAAGAAAAAAGAAAGAAAGAAAGACAGAAAGAAAGACAGAAAGAAAGAAAGAAAGAAAAAGAAAGAAAGAAAGAAAGAAAGGAAGAAAGAAAGGAAAAGAAAGAAAGAAAGAAAGAAAAAAGAAAGAAATAAAGAAAGAAAAAAAGAAAGAAGAAAGAAAGAAAGAAAGAAAGAAAGAAAGAATAGAAAGAAAAATGACAAAGAAAGAAAGAAGAAAGAAAGAAAGCAGAAAGAAAGACAGAAAGAAAGAAAAAGAAAGAAAGAAAGAAAGACAGTAAAAAAAGAAAGAAAGAAAGAAAAAGAAGGAAAGAATGAAAGAAAGAAAGGAAGGAAGAAAGAAAGAAAGAAAGAAAAAAAGAATGAAATAAGAAAGAAAGAAAGAAAGAAAAAAAAAGAAAGAAAGAAGAAAGAAAGAAAAAAAAGAAAGAAAAAAGGAAAGAAAGAAAGAAAAAACAAAGAAAGAAAGAAAGAAAAAAGAAAGAAAAAAGAAAGAAAGAAAGAAGAAAAAAGGAGGAAAGAAAGACAGAAATAAAGAAAGAAAAAAGAAAAAGAAAGAAATAGAGTAGAAAGAAAGAAAGAAAGAAAAAAAGAAAGTAAGAAGAAAGAAAGAAAGAAAAGAAAGAAAGAAAGAAAAGAAAGAAATTAAGAAAGAAAGATAGAAAGAAAGAAAGAAAGTAAAAAGAAAGAAAGAAAGAAAGAAACAAAAAAGAATGGAAGAAGAAAGAAAGAAAGAAAAAAAGAAAGAAGAAAGAAATAAAGAAATAAAGAAAGAAAGAATAGAAAGAAATATGACAAAGAAAGAAAGAAGAAAGAAAGAAAGAAGAAAGAAAGAAAGAAAGAAAAAGAAAGAAAAAAGAAAGAAAGAAATAAAAACAGAATGAAAGAAAGAAAGACAGAAAGAAATAAAAAAGAAAGAAAGAAAGACAGAAAGAACGAAAGAAAGGGAAAGAAAGAAAGAAAGAAAGAAATAAAGAAGAAAGAAAGAAAGAAAAAAGAAATAAAGAAAGAAAGGAAGAAAGAAAAAAGAAAAAGAAAGAAAATAAAAGAGAGAAAGAAGAAAGAAAGAAAGACAGAAAGAAAGAAAGAAAAAGAATAAAAAAAGAAAGAAAAAATATAGAAAGAAAGAAAGAAAGAAAGAAGAAATAAAGAAAAAGAAAGAAAGACAGAAAGAAAGAAAGAAAGGAAAAGAAAGAAAGTAAGAAAGAAGAAAGAAAGAAAGGAAGAAAGAAAGAAAGAAAGAAAGAAAGAAAGAAAAAGAAAGAAGGAAGAAAGAAAGAAAGAAAGAAAGAAAGGAAGAAAGAAAAAAGACAGAAGAAAGAAAGAAAGAAAGAATGAAAGAAAGAAGATAGAAAGAAAGACAGAAAGAGAGAAAGAAAGGAAGAAAGAAAGAAAGAAAGAAAAAAGAAAGAAAGAAAGAAAAGAGAAAGAAAGAAAGAAAATAAAGTAAAAACTAAGACAGAAAGAAAGAAGAAAGAAAGACAGAAAGAAAGAAAGAAAAATAAAGAAAGAAACAAGAAAGAAAGATAAAAGAAAGAAAGAAAGAAACAAACAAAAATAAATAAAGAAAGAAAGTAAGAAGAAATAAAGCAAGAAAGAAAGAAGAAAGAAAGAAAAAAAGAAAGAAAAAGAAAGAAAGAAAGAAGAAAGAAAGAAAGAAGAAAGAAAGAAAGAAAGAAAGCAAGAAATAAAGACAGAAAGAAAGACAGAAAGGAAGAAAGTAAAAAAGAAAGAAAGAAAAGAGAAAGAAAGACAGAAAGACAGACAGAAAGAAAGGAAAATAAAGAAAGCAAGAAAGAAAGAAAGAAAGAAAGAAAAGAAAGAGAGAAAGAAAAAAGAAAAAACAAAGAAAGAAGAAAGAAAGAAAGAAAGAAGAAAGAAAGAAAAAAGAAAAAACAAAGAAGAAA
>JAVLUU010000414.1:112500-115000 GCA_032206185.1 Columba guinea
GAAAGAAGAAAGAAAGAAAGAAAGAAAGAAAGCAAGAAATAAAGACAGAAAGAAAGACAGAAAGGAAGAAAGTAAGAAAGAAAGAAAGAAAAAAAGAAAGAAAGACAGAAAGACAGACAGAAAGAAAGGAAAATAAAGAAAGAAAGAAAGAAAGAAAGAAAGAAAGAAAAGAAAGAAAGAAAAAAGAAAGAACAAAGAAAGAAGAAAGAAAGAAAGAAAGAAGAAAGAAAGAAAAAAGAAAAAACAAAGAAGAAAGAAAGAAAGAAAGAAGAAAGAAAGAAAGAAAAAGAAAGAAAGAAAGAAAGAAAGAAAAAAGAAAGAAAGAAAGAAAGAAAGAAAGAAAGAAAGAAAGAAAAAAAGAAAGAAAGAAAAAAGAAAGAAAGAAACAGAGAAAGACAGAAAGAAAAAAAGAAAGAAGAGAGAAAGAAAGGGAAAAGACAGAAAGAAAGAAAGAAAGACAGAAAGGAAGAAAGACAGATAGAAAGAAAGACAGAAAAAAAGACAGAAAGAAGGAAAGAAAGAAGAAAAAGAAAGAAAAGAAAGAAAGAAAGAAAGACAGAAAGAAAGAAAAAAAAAGAAAGAAAGAAAGAGAGAAAGAAAGAAAAAAAGAAGAAAATAGTAAGTAAGAAAGAAAAAAGAAAGAAAGAAAGACAGAAAGAAAGACAGAAAGAAAGAAAGAAAGAAAAAGAAAGAAAGAAAGAAAGAAAGGAAGAAAGAAAGGAAAAGAAAGAAAGAAAGAAAGAAAAAAAAAAGAAAGAAAGAAAGAAAGAAAAAAAGAAAGAAGAAAGAAAGAAAGAAAGAATAGAAAGAAAAATGACAGAGAAAGAAAGAAGAAAGAAAGAAAGACAGAAAGAAAGACAGAAAGAAAGACAGAGAAGGAGAAAGGAAGAAAAAGAAAGAAAGAAAGAAAAAAAGAAAAAAGAAAGAAAGAAAAAAGAAAGAAAAAATAAAGAAAGAAAGAAAGAAAAAAGAAAGAAAGAAGAAAGAAAGAAAGAAAGAAAGAAAGAAAAAGAAAGAAAAAGAAAGAAAGAAGAAAGAAAGAAAGACAGAAAGAAAGAAACAAAGAAAAAAGAAAAAAGAAGAAAGCAACAAAAAAGAAAGAAAAAAGAAAGAAAGAAATAAAGGAAGAAAGAAAGTAAGAAAGAAAGAAAAAAAAAGAAAGAAAGAAGAAAGAAAGAAAAAAAAGAAAGAAAAAAGGAAAGAAAGAAAGAAAAAAGAAAGAAAGAAAGAAAGAAAAAAGAAAGAAAAAAGAAAGAAAGAAAGAAGAAAGAGAGAAAGAAAGTAAGAAAGAAGAAAAAAGGAGGAAAGAAAGACAGAAATAAAGAAAGAAAAAAAGAAAAAGTAAGAAATAGAGAAGAAAGAAAGAAAGAAAGAAAAAAAAGAAAGTAAGAAGAAAGAAAGAAAGAAAAGAAAGAAAGAAAGAAAAGAAAGAAATTAAGAAAGAAAGATAGAAAGAAAGAAAGAAAGTAAAAAGAAAGAAAGAAAGAAAGAAAGAAACAAAAACGAATGGAAGAAGAAAGAAAGAAAGAAAGAAAAAAAGAAAGAAGAAAGAAAGAAAGAAAGAAAGAAAGAAAGAATAGAAAGAAATATGACAAAGAAAGAAAGAAGAAAGAAAGAAAGAAGAAAGAAAGAAAGAAAAAGAAAGAAAAAAGAAAGAAAGAAATAAAAACAGAATGAAAGAAAGAAAGACAGAAAGAAATAAAAAAGAAAGAAAGAAAGACAGAAAGAACGAAAGAAAGGGAAAGAAGGAAAGAAAGAAAGAAATAAAGAAGAAATAAAGAAAGAAAAAAGAAATAAAGAAAGGAAGAAAGAAAAAAGAAAAAGAAAGAAAATAAAAGAGAGAAAGAAAGAAGAAAGAAAGAAAGACAGAAAGAAAGAAAGAAAAAGAATAAAAAAAGAAAGAAAAAATACAGAAAGAAAGAAAGAAAGAAAGAAAAAGAAATAAAGAAAAAAGAAAGAAAGACAGAAAGAAAGAAAGAAAGGAAAAGAAAGAAAGAAAGAAAGGAAGAAAGAAGGAAAGAAAGAAAGAAAGAAAGAAAAAGAAAGAAGAAAGAAAGAAAGAAAGAAAGAAAGAAAGAAAGGAAGAAAGAAAAAAGACAGAAGAAAAAAAGAAAGAAAGAATGAAAGAAAAAAGAAAGATAGAAAGACAGAAAGAAAGACAGAAAGAGAGAAAGAAAGGAAGAAAGAAAGAAAGAAAGAAAGAATAAAGAAAGAAAGAAGAAAGAACGAAATAAAAAGAAAGAAAAGACAGATAGAAAGAAAGAAAGAAAGAAAAAATAAAAAAGAAAGAAAGAAAGAAACAAAAAAGAAAGAAAGAAAGACATATAGAAAGAAATAAAGAATAAAAGAAAAAAGAAAGAAAGAAATAAAGAAAAATGAAAGAAAGAAATAAAAACAGAAAGAAAGAAAGAAAGAAAAAAGAAAGAAAGAAAGACGGAAAGAAAGAAAGAAAGACAGTAAGACAGAAAGAAAGAAAGGAAAAGAAAGAAAGAAAGAAAGA
>JAVLUU010000414.1:120000-125000 GCA_032206185.1 Columba guinea
AGAAAGAAAAAAGAAAGAAAAAAGAAAGAAAGAAAGAAGAAAGAGAGAAAGAAAGTAAGAAAGAAGAAAAAAGGAGGAAAGAAAGACAGAAATAAAGAAAGAAAAAAGAAAAAGAAAGAAATAGAGTAGAAAGAAAGAAAGAAAGAAAAAAAGAAAGTAAGAAGAAAGAAAGAAAGAAAAGAAAGAAAGAAAAGAAAGAAATTAAGAAAGAAAGATAGAAAGAAAGAAAGAAAGTAAAAAGAAAGAAAGAAAGAAAGAAACAAAAAAGAATGGAAGAAGAAAGAAAGAAAGAAAGAAAAAAAGAAAGAAGAAAGAAATAAAGAAAGAAAGAAAGAAAGAATAGAAAGAAATATGACAAAGAAAGAAAGAAGAAAGAAAGAAAGAAGAAAGAAAGAAAGAAAGAAAAAGAAAGAAAAAAGAAAGAAAGAAATAAAAACAGAATGAAAGAAAGAAAGACAGAAAGAAATAAAAAAGAAAGAAAGAAAGACAGAAAGAACGAAAGAAAGGGAAAGAAAGAAAGAAAGAAAGAAAGAAATAAAGAAGAAAGAAAGAAAGAAAAAAGAAATAAAGAAAGAAAGGAAGAAAGAAAAAAGAAAAAGAAAGAAAATAAAAGAGAGAAAGAAGAAAGAAAGAAAGACAGAAAGAAAGAAAGAAAAAGAATAAAAAAAGAAAGAAAAAATACAGAAAGAAAGAAAGAAAGAAAGAAGAAATAAAGAAAAAAGAAAGAAAGACAGAAAGAAAGAAAGAAAGGAAAAGAAAGAAAGTAAGAAAGAAGAAAGAAAGAAAGGAAGAAAGAAAGAAAGAAAGAAAGAAAGAAAGAAAGAAAGAAAGAAAGAAAGAAAAAGAAAGAAGAAAGAAAGAAAGAAAGAAAGAAAGGAAGAAAGAAAAAAGACAGAAGAAAGAAAGAAAGAAAGAATGAAAGAAAAAAGAAAGATAGAAAGAAAGAAAGACAGAAAGAGAGAAAGAAAGGAAGAAAGAAAGAAAGAAAGAAAAAAGAAAGAAAGAAAGAAAAGAGAAAGAAAGAAAGAAAATAGAAATAAAGAAAGAAAAAAGAAAGGAAGAAAAGAAAGAAATAAAGAAAATAAAGTAAAAACTAAGACAGAAAGAAAGAAGAAAGAAAGACAGAAAGAAAGAAAGAAAAATAAAGAAAGAAACAAGAAAGAAAGATAAAAGAAAGAAAGAAAGAAACAAACAAAAATAAATAAAGAAAGAAAGAAAGTAAGAAGAAATAAAGCAAGAAAGAAAGAAGAAAGAAAGAAAAAAAGAAAAAAAAAGAAAGAAAGAAAGAAGAAAGAAAGAAAGAAGAAAGAAAGAAAGAAAGAAAGCAAGAAATAGAGACAGAAAGAAAGACAGAAAGGAAGAAAGTAAAAAAGAAAGAAAGAAAAAAGAAAGAAAGACAGAAAGACAGACAGAAAGAAAGGAAAATAAAGAAAGCAAGAAAGAAAGAAAGAAAGAAAGAAAAGAAAGAAAGAAAGAAAAAAGAAAAAACAAAGAAAGAAGAAAGAAAGAAAGAAGAAAGAAAGAAAAAGAAAGAAAGAAAGAAAGAAAAAAGAAAGAAAGAAAGAAAGAAAGAAAGAAAGAAAGAAAAAAAGAAAGAAAGAAAAAAGAAAGAAAGAAACAAAGAAAGACAGAAAGAAAAAAAGAAAGAAAGAAGAAAGAAAGAAAGAAAGGGAAAAGACAGAGAGAAAGACAGAAAGAAAGACAGAAAGGAAGAAAGACAGATAGAAAGAAAGACAGAAAAAAGGACAGAAAGAAAGAAAGAAAGAAGAAAAAGAAAGAAAAGAAAGAAAGAAAGAAAGAAAGACAGAAAGAAAGAAAAAAAAAGAAGAAAGAAAGAAAGAGAGAAAGAAAGAAAAAAAGAAGAAAATAGTAAGTAAGAAAGAAAAAAAGAAAGAAAGAAAGAAAGACAGAAAGAAAGGAAAAGAAAGAAAGAAAGAAAGAAAAAAAGAAAGAAAGAAAGAAAGAAAAAAAGAAGAAAGAAAGAAAGAATAGAAAGAAAAATGAAAAGAAAGAAAGAAGAAAGAAAGAAAGACAGAAAGAAAGACAGAAAGAAAGAAAAAGAAAGAAAGAAAGAAAGACAGTAAAAAAAGAAAGAAAGAAAGAAAAAGAAAGAAAGAATGAAAGAAAGAAAGGAAGGAAGAAAGAAAGAAAGAAAGAAAAAAAGAATGAAATAAGAAAGAAAGAAAGAAAGAAAAAAAAAAAAGAAAGAAAGAAGAAAGAAAAAAGAAAGAAAGAAATAAAAAGAAAGAAAGAAAGAAGAAAGAAAAAAAAGAAAGACAGATAGAAAGAAAGAAAGAAAAAGAAAACAAGAAAGAAAGAAAGAAAAACAGAAAGAAAGAAAGAAAGAAGGAAAGACAGAAAGAAAGAAAAAAGAAAAAGAAAGAAAAAGAAAGACAGAAAGAAAGAAGAAAGGAAAAGAAAGAAAGAAAGAAAGAAAGAAAGAAAGAAAGAAAAAAGAAAAAGAAAGAAAAAGACAGAAAGAAAGAAGAAAGAAAGGAAGACAGAAAGAAAGAAAGAAAGAAAAAGAAAGAAAGAAAGAAAAAAGAAAGAAAGAAAAAAAGACAGAAAGAAAGAAAGAAGAAAAAAGAAAAAATAAAGAAATAAAAAAGAAAGAAAGGAAGAAAAGAAAGAAAGGAATAAAGAAAATAAAGAAAAAAGAATGACAGAAAGAAAGAAGAAAGAAAGAAAAAAGACAGAAAGAAAGAAAGATAGAAAAAGAAAGAAAGAAACAGGAAAGAAAGAAAGAAAGATAAAAGAAAGAAAGAAAGAAAGAAAAAAGAAAGAAAGAATGAAAGAAAGAAGAAAGAAACAAAGAAAAAAAGCAAGAAATAAAGACGGAAAGAAAGAAGAAAGAAAGAAAGAAAAAAGAAAGAAAAACGAAAGAAAGAAAGAAAGAAAGAAAGAAAGAAAGAGAGAAGAAAGAAAGAAAAAGAAAGAAAGAAGAAAGAAAGAAAGACAGAAAGAAAGAAACAAAGAAAAAAGAAAAAAGAAGAAAGCAACAAAAAAGAAAGAAAAAAGAAAGAAAGAAATAAAGGAAGAAAGAAAGTAAGAAAGAAAGTAAAAAAAGAAAGAAAGAAGAAAGAAAGAAAAAAAAGAAAGAAAAAAGGAAAGAAAGAAAGAAAAAAGAAAGAAAGAAAGAACGTAGGAAAGAAAGAAAGAACGTAGGAAAGAAAGAAAGAAAGAAATTAAAAAGAAAGAAAGAAAGAAAAAAGAAATAAAGAAATTAAAAAGAAAGAAAGAAAGATAGAAAAAAGAAAGAAAGAAAGAAAGAAAAAAGAAAGAAAGAAAGAAAAAAGAAAGAAAGAAAGAAATAAAAAAGAAAGCAAGAAAGAAAGTAGGAAAGAAAGAAAGAAAGAAACAAACAAAGATAGAAAGAAAGAAAGAAATTAAAAAGAAAGAAAGAAATTAAAAAGAAAGAAAGAAAGAAAGAAACAAAGATAGAAAGAAAGAAAAAAGAAAGAAAAAAGAAAGAAAGAAAGAAAGAAATTAAAAAGAAAGAAAGAAAGAACGAAAAAAGAAAGAAAGAAAGAAGAAAGCAAGAAAGAAAGAAAGGAAGAAAGAAAGAAATTAAAAAGAAAGAAAGAAACAACGATAAAAGAAAGAAAGAAAGAAGAAAGAAAGAAAGAAAGAAAGAAAGAAAGAAAGAAAGAAAAAAGAAAGAAAGAAAGAAAGAAAGAAAGAAAGAAAAAAGAAAGAAAGCAGAACGTAGGAAAGAAAGAAATAAAGAAAGAAAGAAAGAAACAAAGATAGAAAGAAAGAAAGAAAGAAAGAAATTAAAAAGAAAGAAAGAAAGAAAGAAAGAAAGAAAGAAAAAAGAAAGAAAGAAAAAATGAAAAAGAAAGAAAGAAATTAAAAAGAAAAAAAGAAAGAAAAAAGAAAGAAAGAAAGAAAAAAGAAAGAAAGAAAGAAAGAAGAAAGAAAGAAAGAAAGGAAAAAGAAAGAAAGAAAGAAAGAAAAAAGAAAGAAAGAAAGAAAGAAAAAAGAAAGATAGAAAGGAAAAAGAAAGAAAAAAGAGAGCAAGAAAGAACGTAGGAAAGAAAGAAAGAAAGAAAGAAAGAAAGAAAGAAAGATAGAAAGAAAGAAAGAAAGAAAGAAATTACAAAGAAAGAAAGAAGAAAAAAGAAAGAAAGAAACAAAGAAAGAAAGAAAGAAAGAAAGAAAGAAAAAAGAAAGAAAGAAAGAAAGAAAGAAAAAAGAAAGAAAGCAAAACGTAGGAAAGAAAGAAAGAAAGAAACAAACAAACAAAGATAGAGAGAAAGAAAGAAAGAAAGAAATTAAAAAGAAAGAAAGAAAGAAAGAAAGAATGAATGAAAAAGGAAAGAAAGAAAAAAAGAAAAAAGACAGAAAGAAATTAAAAAGAAAGAAAGAAAGAAAGAAGAAAGAAAGATAGAAAGAAAGAAAGAAAGAAAGAAAGAAAGAAAGAAGAAAGAAAGAAAGAAAAAAAGAAAGAAAGAAATTAAAAAAAGAGAAAGAAAGAAAGAAAAAAAGAAAAAAGAAAGAAAGAAAGAAAGAAAGAAAAAAGAAAGAAAGAAAGAAGGAAAGAAAGAAAAAAGAACGAAAGAAAAAAAAAGAAAGAAAGAAAGAACGTAGGAAAGAAAGAAAGAACGTAGGAAAGACAGAAAGAAAGAAAGAAAGATATTAAAAAGAAAGAAAGAAAGAAATAAAAAAGAAAGAAAGAAAGAAAGAAAGAAAGAAACAAAAAAGAATGGAAGAAGAAAGAAAGAAAGAAAGAAAAAAAGAAAGAAGAAAGAAATAAAGAAAGAAAGAAAAAGAAAGAAAAAAGAAAGAAAGAAATAAAAACAGAATGAAAGAAAGAAAGAAAGACAGAAAGAAATAAAAAAGAAAGAAAGAAAGACAGAAAGAACGAAAGAAAGGGAAAGAAAGAAAGAAAGAAAGAAATAAAGAAGAAAGAAAGAAAGAAAAAAGAAATAAAGAAAGAAAGGAAAAAAGAAAAAAGAAAAAGAAAGAAAATAAAAGAGAGAAAGAAAGAAGAAAGAAAG
>JAVLUU010000414.1:145000-147500 GCA_032206185.1 Columba guinea
GAAAGAAAGAAAGAAAGAAAGAAACAAAAAAGAATGGAAGAAGAAAGAAAGAAAGAAAGAAAAAAAGAAAGAAGAAAGAAATAAAGAAAGAAAGAAAGAAAGAATAGAAAGAAATATGACAAAGAAAGAAAGAAGAAAGAAAGAAAGAAGAAAGAAAGAAAGAAAGAAAAAGAAAGAAAAAAGAAAGAAAGAAATAAAAACAGAATGAAAGAAAGAAAGACAGAAAGAAATAAAAAAGAAAGAAAGAAAGACAGAAAGAACGAAAGAAAGGGAAAGAAAGAAAGAAAGAAAGAAATAAAGAAGAAAGAAAGAAAGAAAAAAGAAATAAAGAAAGAAAGGAAGAAAGAAAAAAGAAAAAGAAAGAAAATAAAAGAGAGAAAGAAGAAAGAAAGAAAGACAGAAAGAAAGAAAGAAAAAGAATAAAAAAAGAAAGAAAAAATACAGAAAGAAAGAAAGAAAGAAAGAAGAAATAAAGAAAAAAGAAAGAAAGACAGAAAGAAAGAAAGAAAGGAAAAGAAAGAAAGTAAGAAAGAAGAAAGAAAGAAAGGAAGAAAGAAAGAAAGAAAGAAAGAAAGAAAGAAAGAAAGAAAAAGAAAGAAGAAAGAAAGAAAGAAAGAAAGAAAGGAAGAAAGAAAAAAGACAGAAGAAAGAAAGAAAGAAAGAATGAAAGAAAAAAGAAAGATAGAAAGAAAGAAAGACAGAAAGAGAGAAAGAAAGGAAGAAAGAAAGAAAGAAAGAAAAAAGAAAGAAAGAAAGAAAAGAGAAAGAAAGAAAGAAAATAGAAATAAAGAAAGAAAAAAGAAAGGAAGAAAAGAAAGAAATAAAGAAAATAAAGTAAAAACTAAGACAGAAAGAAAGAAGAAAGAAAGACAGAAAGAAAGAAAGAAAAATAAAGAAAGAAACAAGAAAGAAAGATAAAAGAAAGAAAGAAAGAAACAAACAAAAATAAATAAAGAAAGAAAGAAAGTAAGAAGAAATAAAGCAAGAAAGAAAGAAGAAAGAAAGAAAAAAAGAAAAAAAAAGAAAGAAAGAAAGAAGAAAGAAAGAAAGAAGAAAGAAAGAAAGAAAGAAAGCAAGAAATAGAGACAGAAAGAAAGACAGAAAGGAAGAAAGTAAAAACAAAGAAAGAAAAAAGAAAGAAAGACAGAAAGACAGACAGAAAGAAAGGAAAATAAAGAAAGCAAGAAAGAAAGAAAGAAAGAAAGAAAAGAAAGAAAGAAAGAAAAAAGAAAAAACAAAGAAAGAAGAAAGAAAGAAAGAAAGAAGAAAGAAAGAAAAAAGAAAAAACAAAGAAGAAAGAAAGAAAGAAAGAAGAAAGAAAGAAAAAGAAAGAAAGAAAGAAAGAAAAAAGAAAGAAAGAAAGAAAGAAAGAAAGAAAGAAAAAAAGAAAGAAAGAAAAAAGAAAGAAAGAAACAAAGAAAGACAGAAAGAAAAAAAGAAAG
Organism: Columba guinea; assembly: GCA_032206185.1. Taxonomy (NCBI): domain Eukaryota; kingdom Metazoa; phylum Chordata; class Aves; order Columbiformes; family Columbidae; genus Columba; species Columba guinea. Next base: position 146,443 of record JAVLUU010000414.1, read on the forward strand.
AAAGAAGAAAGAAAGAAAGAAAGGGAAAAGACAGAAAGAAAGACAGAAAGAAAGACAGAAAGGAAGAAAGACAGATAGAAAGAAAGACAGAAAAAAGGACAGAAAGAAAGAAAGAAAGAAGAAAAAGAAAGAAAAGAAAGAAAGAAAGAAAGAAAGACAGAAAGAAAGAAAAAAAAAGAAGAAAGAAAGAAAGAGAGAAAGAAAGAAAAAAAGAAGAAAATAGTAAGTAAGAAAGAAAAAAAGAAAGAAAGAAAGAAAGACAGAAAGAAAGGAAAAGAAAGAAAGAAAGAAAGAAAAAAAGAAAGAAAGAAAGAAAGAAAAAAAGAAGAAAGAAAGAAAGAAAGAAAGAATAGAAAGAAAAATGAAAAGAAAGAAAGAAGAAAGAAAGAAAGACAGAAAGAAAGACAGAAAGAAAGAAAAAGAAAGAAAGAAAGAAAGACAGTAAAAAAAGAAAGAAAGAAAGAAAAAGAAAGAAAGAATGAAAGAAAGAAAGGAAGGAAGAAAGAAAGAAAGAAAGAAAAAAAGAATGAAATAAGAAAGAAAGAAAGAAAGAAAAAAAAAAAGAAAGAAAGAAGAAAGAAAAAAGAAAGAAAGAAAGAAAAAGAATGAAAGAAAGAAGAAAGAAAAAAAAGAAAGACAGATAGAAAGAAAGAAAGAAAAAGAAAACAAGAAAGAAAGAAAGAAAAACAGAAAGAAAGAAAGAAAGAAGGAAAGACAGAAAGAAAGAAAAAGAAAAAGAAAGAAAAAGAAAGACAGAAAGAAAGAAGAAAGGAAAAGAAAGAAAGAAAGAAAGAAAGAAAGAAAGAAAGAAAGAAAAAAGAAAAAGAAAGAAAAAGACAGAAAGAAAGAAGAAAGAAAGGAAGACAGAAAGAAAGAAAGAAAAAGAAAGAAAGAAAAAAGAAAGAAAGAAAAAAAGACAGAAAGAAAGAAAGAAGAAAAAAGAAAAAATAAAGAAATAAAAAAGAAAGAAAGGAAGAAAAGAAAGAAAGGAATAAAGAAAATAAAGAAAAAAGAATGACAGAAAGAAAGAAGAAAGAAAGAAAAAAGACAGAAAGAAA
>JAVLUU010000414.1:167500-172500 GCA_032206185.1 Columba guinea
AAAGAAAGAGAAAAGAAAGAAAATAGAAAGAAAGAAAGAAAAAAGAAAGAAAGAAAATAGAAAGAAGGATAGAAAGACAGAAAGAAAGAAAGAAAGAAAGAAAGGAAAAGAAAGAAAGAAAGAAAAAAGAAAGAAAGACCGAAAGAAAGAAAGAAAAAAGAAAGAAAGACCGAAAGAAAGAAAGAAAAAAAGAAAGAAAGAAGAAAGAAGAAATAAAGAAAAAAGAAACAAAGAAAGACAGAAAGACAGAAAGAAAGAAAGAAAGGAAGAAACAAAGAAAGAAATAAAGAAAAAAGAAAGAAGAAAGAAAGAAAGAAAGAAAAAAGAATGGAAGAAGAAACAAAGAAAGAAAGAAAGAATAGAAAGAAAAATGACAAAGAAAGAAAGAAGAAAGAAAGACAGAAAGAAAGAAAGACAGATGGAAAGAAAGACAGAAAGAAAGACAGAAAGAAAGACAGAAAGAAAGACAGAAAGAAAGAAAGAAAGAAAGAAAAAGAAAGAAAGAAAGAAAGAAAGAAAAAAGAAAGAAAGAAAGAAAGAAAGAAAGAAAGAAAGAAAAAAAGAAAGAAAGAAAAAAGAAAGAAACAAAGAAAGACAGAAAGAAAAAAGAAAGAAAGAAGAAAGAAAGAAAGAAAGGGAAAAGACAGAAAGAAAGACAGAAAGAAAGACAGATAGAAAGAAAGACAGAAAAAAGACAGAAAGAAAGAAAGAAAGAAGAAAAAGAAAGAAAAGAAAGAAAGAAAGAAAGACAGAAAGAAAGAAAAAAAAGAAGAAAGAAAGAAATAGAGAAAGAAAGAAAAAAAGAAGAAAATAGTAAGTAAGAAAGAAAAAAAGAAAGAAAGAAAGACAGAAAGAAAGACAGAAAGAAAGACAGAAAGGAAGAAAGACAGATAGAAAGAAAGACAGAAAAAAAGACAGAAAGAAAGAAAGAAAGAAGAAAAAGAAAGAAAAGAAAGAAAGAAAGAAAGACAGAAAGAAAGAAAAAAAAGAAGAAAGAAAGAAAGAGAGAAAGAAAGAAAAAAAGAAGAAAATAGTAAGTAAGAAAGAAAAAAGAAAGAAAGAAAGAAAGACAGAAAGAAAGACAGAAAGAAAGAAAGAAAAAGAAAGAAAGAAAGAAAATAAAGAAAGAAAGAAAGAAAGGAAGAAAGAAAGGAAAAGAAAGAAAGAAAGAAAGAAAAAAAAAGAAAGAAATAAAGAAAAAAGAAAGAAGAAAGAAGAAAGAAAGAAAGAAAGAAAGAAAGAATAGAAAGAAAAATGACAAAGAGAGAAAGAAGAAAGAAAGAAAGCAGAAAGAAAGACAGAAAGAAAGAAAAAGAAAGAAAGAAAGAAAGACAGTAAAAAAAGAAAGAAAGAAAGAAAAAGAAAGAAAGAATGAAAGAAAGAAAGGAAGGAAGAAAGAAAGAAAGAAAGAAAAAAAGAATGAAATAAGAAAGAAAGAAAGAAAGAAAGAAAAAAAAAGAAAGAAAGAAGAAAGAAAGAAAAAAAGAAAGAAAAAAGGAAAGAAAGAAAGAAAAAAGAAAGAAAGAAAGAAAGAAAAAAGAAAGAAAAAAGAAAGAAAGAAAGAAGAAAGAGAGAAAGAAAGTAAGAAAGAAGAAAAAAGGAGGAAAGAAAGACAGAAATAAAGAAAGAAAAAAGAAAAAGAAAGAAATAGAGTAGAAAGAAAGAAAGAAAGAAAAAAAGAAAGTAAGAAGAAAGAAAGAAAGAAAAGAAAGAAAGATAGAAAGAAAGAAAGAAAGAAAGTAAAAAGAAAGAAAGAAAGAAAGAAAGAAACAAAAAAGAATGGAAGAAGAAAGAAAGAAAGAAAGAAAAAAAGAAAGAAGAAAGAAATAAAGAAAGAAAGAAAGAAAGAATAGAAAGAAATATGACAAAGAAAGAAAGAAGAAAGAAAGAAAGAAGAAAGAAAGAAAGAAAGAAAAAGAAAGAAAAAAGAAAGAAAGAAATAAAAACAGAATGAAAGAAAGAAAGACAGAAAGAAAGAAAAAAGAAAGAAAGAAAGAAGAAAGAAAGAAAGAAGAAAGAAAGAAAGAAGAAAGAAAGAAAGAAAGAAAAAGAAAGAAAAAAGAAAGAAAGAAATAAAAACAGAATGAAAGAAAGAAAGAAAGAAAGAAAGAAAGAAGAAAGAAAGAAAGTAAAAAGAAATAAAGAAAGAAAGGAAGAAAGAAAAAAGAAAAAGAAAGAAAATAAAAGAGAGAAAGAAGAAAGAAAGACAGAAAGAAAGAAAGAAAAAGAATAAAAAAAGAAAGAAAAAATACAGAAAGAAAGAAAGAAAGAAAAAAGAAATAAAGAAAAAAGAAAGACAGAAAGAAAGAAAGAAAGGAAAAGAAAGAAAGCAAGAAAGAAAGCAAGAAATAAAGACAGAAAGAAAGACAGAAAGAAAGAAAGAAAAAGAAAGAAGGAAGAAAGAAAGAAAGAAAGAAAGAAAAAAGAAAGAAAGAAAGAAAAGAGAAAGAAAGAAAGAAAATAGAAATAAAGAAAGAATAAAGAAAGAAAAAAGAAAGAAAGGAAGAAAAGAAAGAAATAAAGAAAATAAAGTAAAAAGAAAGACAGAAAGAAAGAAGAAAGAAAGACAGAAAGAAAGAAAGAAAAATAAAGAAAGAAACAAGAAAGAAAGATAAAAGAAAGAAAGAAAGAAACAAACAAAAATAAATAAAGAAAGAAAGAAAGTAAGAAGAAATAAAGCAAGAAAGAAGAAAGAAAGAAAAAAAGAAAGAAAAAGAAAGAAAGAAAGAAGAAAGAAAGAAAGAAGAAAGAAAGAAAGAAAGAAAGCAAGAAATAAAGACAGAAAGAAAGACAGAAAGGAAGAAAGTAAGAAAGAAAGAAAGAAAAAAGAAAGAAAGACAGAAAGACAGACAGAAAGAAAGGAAAATAAAGAAAGAAAGAAAGAAAGAAAGAAAGAAAGAAAAGAAAGAAAGAAAGAAAAAAGAAAAAACAAAGAAAGAAGAAAGAAAGAAAGAAAGAACAAAGAAAGAAAAAAGAAAAAACAAAGTAGAAAGAAAGAAAGAATGAAGAAAGAAAGAAAGAAAAAGAAAGAAAGAAAGAAAGAAAAAAGAAAGAAAGAAAGAAAGAAAGAAAGAAAGAAAGAAAGAAAAAAAGAAAGAAAGAAAAAAGAAAGAAAGAAACAAAGAAAGACAGAAAGAAAAAAAGAAAGAAAGAAGAAAGAAAGAAAGAAAGGGAAAAGACAGAAAGAAAGACAGAAAGAAAGACAGAAAAGAAGAAAGACAGATAGAAAGAAAGACAGAAAAAAGGACAGAAAGAAAGAAAGAAAGAAGAAAAAGAAAGAAAAGAAAGAAAGAAAGAAAGACAGAAAGAAAGAAAAAAAAAGAAGAAAGAAAGAAAGAGAGAAAGAAAGAAAAAAAGAAGAAAATAGTAAGTAAGAAAAAAGAAAGAAAGAAAGAAAGACAGAAAGAAAGACAGAAAGAAAGAAAGAAAGAAAAAGAAAGAAAGAAAGAAAGAAAGGAAGAAAGAAAGGTAAAGAAAGAAAGAAAGAAAGAAAAAAAAAAGAAAGAAAGAAAGAGAAAAAGAAAGAAGAAAGAAAGAAAGAAAGAAAGAATAGAAAGAAAAATGAAAAAGAAAGAAAGAAGAAAGAAAGACAGAAAGAAAGACAGAAAGAAAGAAAAAGAAAGAAAGAAATAAAGACAGTAAAAAAAGAAAGAAAGAAAGAAAAAGAAAGAAAGAATGAAAGAAAGAAAGGAAGGAAGAAAGAAAGAAAGAAAAAAAGACAGAAAGAAAGAAAGAAGAAATAAAGAAAAAATAAAGAAAGAAAAAAGAAAGAAAGGAAGAAAAGAAAGAAAGGAATAAAGAAAATAAAGAAAAAAGAAAGACAGAAAGAAAGACAGAAAGACAGAAAGAAAGACAGAAAGAAAGAAAGATAGAAAAAGAAAGAAAGAAACAGGAAAGAAAGAAAGAAAGATAAAAGAAAGAAAGAAAGAAAGAAACAGAAATAAAGAAAGAAAGATAGAAGAAAGAAAGAAAAAAGAATGAAAGAAAGAATGAAAGAAGGAAAAAAGAAAGAAAGGAGAAAGAAAGAAAGAAAGAATGAAAGAAAAAAGAAAGAAAGAAAGACAGAAAGAAAGACAGAAAGAAAGAAAGAAAGGAAGAAAAAGAAGGAAAGAAAGAAAGAAAGAAAGAAAGAAAGAAGAAAGAAAGAAGAAAGAAAGAAAAAAAGAAAAAAGAAAGACAGAAAGAAAGAAAGAAAGAAAAAAGAAAGAAAGAATGAAAGAAAGAGGAAAGAAACAAAGAAAAAAAGCAAGAAATAAAGACGGAAAGAAAGAAGAAAGAAAGAAAGAAAAAAGAAAGAAAAATGAAAGAAAGAAAGAAAGAGAGAAAGAAAGAAAGAAAGAAAGAAAGAAAGAAAGAAAGAAAGAAAGAAAGAAGAAAAAAAGAAAGAGAAAGAAAGAAGAAAGAAAGAAAGACAGAAAGAAAGAAACAAAGAAAAAAGAATAAAGAAGAAAGCAACAAAAAAGAAAGAAAAAAGAAAGAAAGAAATAAAGGAAGAAAGAAAGAAAGAAAGAAAGAAAGAACAAAGAAAAAAAAAGAAAGAAAGAAGAAAGAAAAAGAAAGAAAAAAGGAAAGAAAGAAAGAAAAAAGAAAGAAAGAAAGAAAGAAAAAAAAAGAATAAAGAAAGAAAGAAGAAAGAGAGAAAGAAAGTAAGAAAGAAGAAAAAAGGAGGAAAGAAAGACAGAAATAAAGAAAGAAAAAAGAAAAAGAAAGAAATAGAGAAGAAAGAAAGAAAGAAAGAAAAAAAAGAAAGTAAGAAGAAAGAAAGAAAGAAAAGAAAGAAAGAAAGAAAAGAAAGAAATTAAGAAAGAAAGATAGAAAGAAAGAAAGAAAGAAAGTAAAAAGAAAGAAAGAAAGAAAGAAACAAACAAAAAAGAATGGAAGAAGAAAGAAAGAAAGAAAGAAAGAAAGAAAAAAAGAAAGAAGAAAGAAATAAAGAAAGAAAGAAAGAAAGAATAGAAAGAAATATGACAAAGAAAGAAAGAAGAAAGAAAGAAAGAAGA
>JAVLUU010000414.1:180000-182500 GCA_032206185.1 Columba guinea
AGAAAGAAAGAAGAAAGAAAGAAGAAAGAAAAATAAAGAAAGAAAAATGAAAGAAAGAAAGAAAGAAAGAAAGACAGAAGAAAGAAAGAAAGAAAAAGAAAGGAAGAAAGAAAGAAAGAAAGAAAGAAAGAAAGAAAGAAGAAAGAAAAAAGAATCAAAGAAAGAAAGGAAGAAAGAAAGAAAGACAGAAAGAAAGACAGAAAGAAAGAAGAATGAAAGAAAGAAAGGAATAAAGAAAGGAGAAAGAAAGACAGAAAGAAAGACAGAAAGAAAGACAGTAATAAAGAAAGAAAAAAGAAAAAGAAAGAAAAGAAAGAAAGAAAGAAAGACAGAAAAAAGACAGAATGAAAGAAAGAAAGAAAGAAAAAGACAGAAAGAAAGAAAAAAAGAAAGAAAGAAAAGAGAAAGAAAGAAAGAAAATAGAAAGAAAGAAGAAATAAAGAATAAAGAAAGAAAAAGAAAGAAAGGAAGAAAAGAAAGAAATAAAGAAAATAAAGTAAAAAGAAAGACAGAAAGAAAGAAGAAAGAAAGAAAGACAGAAAGAAAGAAAGAAAAATAAAGAAAGAAACAAGAAAGAAATAAAAAAAGAAAGAAAGTAAGAAGAAATAAAGCAAGAAAGAAAGAAGAAAGAAAGAAAAAAAGAAAGAAAAAGAAAGAAAGAAAGAAAAAAGAATCAAAGAAAGAAAGGAAGAAAGAAAGAAAGACAGAAAGAAAGACAGAAAGAAAGAAAGAAAGAAAGAAGAAAGAAAGAAAGAAAAAAGAAGGAAAGAAAGAAAGAAAGAAAGAAAGAAAAAAGAAAGAAAGAAAAAAGAAAGAAAGAAACAAAGAAAGAAAGAAAGAAAAAAAGAAAGAAAGAAGAAAGAAAGAAAGAAAGGGAAAAGAAAGAAAGAAAGACAGAAAGAAAGAAAAAAAACAGAAGAAAGAAAGAAAGAAAGAGAGAAAGAAAGAAAAAAAGAAGAAAATAGTAAGTAAGAAAGAAAAAAGAAAGAAAGAAAGAAAGACAGAAAGAAAGACAGAAAGAAAGACAGAAAGAAAGAAAGAAAGAAGAAAAAGAAAGAAAAGAAAGAAGAAAGAAAGAAAGACAGAAAGACAGAAAGAAAGAAAAAAAAAGAAGAAAGAAAGAAAGAAAGAGAGAAAGAAAGAAAAAAAGAAGAAAATAGTAAGTAAGAAAGAAAAAAGAAAGAAAGAAAGACAGAATGAAAAAAAGAAAGAAAGAAGAAAGAAGAAAGAAGAAAGAAGAAAGAAGAAAGAAAGAAAAAAGAAAGAAAGACAGAAAGAATGAAAGAAAGTAAAAGAAAGAAAGAAAGAAAGAAAGAAAGAAAGAAAGAAAGAAAGAAAGGAAGAAACAAAGAAAGAAATAAAGAAAAAAGAATGAAGAAAGAAAGAAAGAAAGAAAGAAAGAAAGAAAAAGAAAGAAGAAAGAAAGAAAGAAAGAAAAAAGAAAGAAAGAAAGACAGAAAGAAAGACAGAAAGACAGTAAGAAAGAAAGGAAAAGAAAGAAAGAAAGAAAGAAAGAAGTATAGAAAGAAAGAAAGAAAGAAAAAAGAAAGAAGGAAGAAAGAAATAAAGAAATAAAGAAAAAGAAAGACGAAAGAAAGAAAGAAAGAAAGAAAGAAAGAGAGAAAGAAAGAAAAAAGAAAGATAGAAGAAAGAAAGAAGGAAAGAAAAAATGAAAAAAGAAAGAAAGACAAAAGAAAGAAAGGAAGAAAGAAAGACAAAAGAAAGAAAGAAAGAAAGAAAGAAAGAAAAAAGAAAGAAGAAAGACAGAAAAAAGACAAAATGAAAGAAAGAAAGAAAGAAAAAGAGAGAAAGAAAGAAAAAAGAAACAAAGGAAGAAAAGAAAGAAATAAAGGAAATATAGAAAAAAGAAAGACAGAAAGAAAGAAGAAAGAAAGAAAGACAGAAAGAAAGAAAGAAACAAGAAAGAATGAAAGATAAAAGAAAGAAAGAAAGAAAGGAACAAAAATAAAGAAAGAAAGAAAGAAAGAAAGTAAGAAGAAATAAAGGAAGAAAGAAAGAAGAAAGAAAGAAATAAAGAAAGGAAAAGAAAGAAAGAAAGAAAGAAAAAAGAAAGAAAGAAAGAAGAAAGAAAGAAAGAAGAAAGAAAGAAAGAAAGCAAGAAATAAAGAAAGAAAAAGAAAGAAAGAAAGAAAGAAGAAAGAAAGAAAGAAGAAAGAAAGAAAGAAAAAGAAAGAAAGAAAGAAAGAAGAAAGAAAGAAAGAAAGAAAGAAAAATGAAATAAAGAAAGACAGAAAGAAAGAAAGAAAGAAAGGAGAAAGAAAGAAAGAAAGAAAATAGAAAGAAAGAAAATAGAAAGAAAGAAAGAAAAAAGGAACAAAGAAAGAAAGAAAGCAAGAAAGAAAAAAGAAAGAAAGAAAAAAGAAAGAAAGAAAGAAAGAAAGAAAGAAAGAAAGAAAGAAAGAAAGAAAGAAAGAAAGAAAAAAAGAAAGAAAGAAAATAAAAGAAAGAAAGAAGGAAAGGAAAAAAAGAAAGAAGAAAG
>JAVLUU010000414.1:187500-192500 GCA_032206185.1 Columba guinea
TCTTTTTTTCTTTCTTTCTTTCTGTCTTTCTTTCTTTCTTCTTTCTTTCTTTCGTCTTTCTTTCTTTATTTCTTTTACTTTCTTCTTCTTTTTTCTTTCTTTCTTTCTGTCTTTCTTTCTTTCTTTTCCTTTCTTTCTTATTTCCTTCTTTTTTTTCTTTCTTACTTTTTTCTTCTTTTTCTCTTTCTTTCTTTCTTTTCCTTTCTTTCTTTTTTTTCCTTCTTTCTTTCTTTCTTTCTTTCCCTTTTCTTTTTTTTTCTTTCTTTCTTTCTTTCTTCGTTCTTTTTACTTTCTTCCTTCTTTCTTTCTTTCTTTCTTTTTCTTTCTTTCTTTCTTTGTCTTTCTTTCTGTATTTAATTCTTTCTTCTTTCTTTCTTTCTTTTTTTTCTTTCTTTCTTTCTTTCTGTCTTTCTTTCTTTCTTTCTTTCTTTTCTCTTTATTTCTTTCTTTCTTTTTTCTCTTTTTTTTTCTTTCTTTATTTCTTTCTTTTTTCTTTCTTTCTTTCTTACTTTCTTTCTTTCTTTGTTTTCCTTCCTTTCTTTCTTTCTTTCTTTTTTCTTTCTTTCTTCTTACTTTCTTTCTTTCTTTTTCTTTCTTTCTTTCTTTTTGTCTTTCTTTCTGTCTTTCTTTCTTTCTTTCTTTCTTTCTTTTTCTTTCTTTTTTTCTGTCTTTCTGTCTATCTTTCTTCCTTTCCTTCTTTCTTTCTTTCTTTCTTTCTTTTTCCTTCTTTATTCCTTTCTTTTTTTCTGACTTTTTCTTTCTTTTTTCTTTCTTTCTTTATTACTTTTTCTTTCTTTCTTTCTTTCTGTCTTTATTTCTTCTTTTTTCTTTCTTTCTTTTTCTTTCTTTTTCTTATTTTTCTTTCTTTCTTTTTTCTTTCTTTTTTCTTTCTTTCTTTCTTTCTTTTTTCTTTCTTTCTTTCTTTCTTTCTTTCTTTCTTTTCCTTTCTTTTTTATTTCCTTTTTCTTTCTTTCTTTCTTTCTTTCCTTTTTCTTTCTTTCTTCTTTCCTTCTTTCTTTCTTTTTGTTTCTTTCTTTCTTTCTTTCTTTCTTTCTGTCTTTCTTTCTCTTTCTTACTTTATTCTTTCTTTTTTCTTTCTTTCTTTCTTTCTTTCTTTCGTCTTTCTTTCTTTCTTTATTTCTTTAACTTTCTTCTTCATTTTTCTTTCTTTCTGTCTTTCTTTCTTTCTTTTCCTTCCTTTCTTCTTTCTTTCTTTTTTCTTTCTTTCTTTCTTTTCCTTTCTTTCTATTTTTCCTTCCTTTTTTCTTTTTTTCTTTCTTTCTTTCTTTCTTTCTTTTTATTTCTTTTCTTTTTTCTTTCTTTCTTTCTGTCTTTCTTTCTGTTTCCTTTCTTTCTTTCTTCTTCCTTTCTTTCTTTTTTTATCTTTCTTTCCTTCTTTCTCTTTCTTTCTTTCTTTTTCTTTCTTCTTCTTTTTTTCTTTCTTTCTTTCTTTCTGTTTTTTTTTCTTTCTTTTCATTCCTCTCTTCTTTCTTTATTTTTCTTTCTTTCTTTCTTTCTTTTACTTTCTTTCTTTTTTCCTTCTTTCTTTCTTTCTTTCTTTCTTTCTTTCTTTTCTTTCTTTCTTTCTTTGTATTCCTTTCTTTCTTTCTTTCTTTCTTCTCTTTCTTTTTTCTTTCTTTCTTTCTTTTTTCTTTCTTTCTTTCATTCTTTCCTTCTTTTCCTATCTTTCTTTCTTTCTGTCTATCTTTCTCTCTTTCTTTCTTTCTTTCTTTCTTTCTTTCTTTTTCTTTCTTTCTTTTTTCTTTATTTCTTTCTTTCCTTCTTTCTTTTCTGTCTTTATGTCTTTCTTACTTTATTCTTTCTTTTTTCTTTCTTTTTTCTTTCTTTCTTTCTTTCTTTCTTTCTTTCGTCTTTCTTTCTTTCTTTCTTTTACTTTCTTCTTCTTTTTTTCTTTCTTTCTGTCTTTCTTTCTTTCTTTTCCTTCCTTTCTTCTTTCTTTCTTTTTTCTTTCTTTCTATTTTTCCTTCCTTTTTTCTTTTTTCTTTCTTTCTTTCTTTCTTTCTTTCTCTCTTTCTTTCTTTTTCTTTCTTTTCTTTTTTTCTTTCTTTCTTTCTGTCTTTCTTTCTGTTTCCTTTCTTTCTTTCTTCTTCCTTTCTTTTTTTATCTTTCTTTCCTTCTTTCTTTATTTCTTTCTTTCTTTTTCTTTCTTCTTCTTTTTTCTTTCTTTCTTTCTGTCTTTCTTTCTTTTCATTCCTCTCTTCTTTCTTTATTTTTCTTTCTTTCTTTCTTTCTTTTACTTTCTTTCTTTTTTTCCTTCTTTCTTTCTTTCTTTCTTTTCTTTCTTTCTTTCTTTGTATTCCTTTCTTTCTTTCTTTCTTTCTTCTCTTTCTTTTTTCTTTCTTTCTTTCTTTCTTTCTTTCTTTCTTTCTTTCTTCTTCCTTTCTTTTTTCATTCTTTCTTTCTTTCTTTTTTCTTTCTTTTTTCTTTCTTTCTTTCTTTCTTTTTCTCTTCCCGTCTGTCTTTCTTTCTGTCTTTCTTTATTTCTTTCTTCTTTCTTTCTTTCTTTTTCTTTCTTTCTTCTTTCTTTTTTTTTCTTTCTTTCTTTCTTTCTTTTATCTTTCTTTCTTTCTTTTTTCTTTCTTTTTTCTTACTTTCCTTCTTACTTTCCTTTTTTCCTTTCTTTCTTTCTTTTTGTCTATCTTTCTGTCTTTCTTTATTTCTTTCTTTCTTTCTTTCTTTCTTTTTCTTTCTTTCTTTTTTCTTTTTTTTTTTTTCTTTCTTTCTTCTTTCTTTCTTTCTTTCTCTCTTTCTTTTTCTTTTTTTCTTTCTTTCTTTCTGTCTTTCTTTCTTTTTTCTTTCTTTCTTTCGTTTTTCTTTCTTTCATTCTTTCTTTTACTTTCTTCTTCTTTTTTTCTTTCTTTCTTTCTGTCTTTCTTTCTTTCTTTCTTTTCCTTTCTTTCTTATTTCCTTCTTTTTTTTGTTTCGTTCTTTTTTCTTCTTTTTCTTTCTTTCGTTCTATATTTCTTTCTTTCTTTTCCTTTCTTTCTTATTTCCTTCCTTTTTTTCTTTCTTTCTTTTTTCTTCTTTTTCTTTCTTTCTTTCTTTCTTTTCCTTTCTTTCTTTTTTTCCTTCTTTATTTCTTTCCTTTTTTCTTTATTTTTTCTTTCTTTTTTTTTCTTTCTTTATTTCTTTCTTTTCTCTTTCTTTCTTTCTTACTTTCTTTCTTTCTTTCTTTTCCTTCCTTTCATTCTTTCTGTCTTTCTTTCTGTCTTTCTTTCTTTTTTTCTTTTTTTCTTCTTACTTTCTTTCTTTTTCTTTCTTTCTTTCTTTTTGTCTTTCTTTCTGTCTTTCTTTCTTTCTTTCTTTTTCTTTCTTTTTTTTCTGTCTTTCTTTCTTTCTTCCTTTCTTTCCTTCTTTCTTTCTTTTTTCTTCCTTTCTTTAATTCTTTCTTTCTTTCTTTCTTTCTTTTTTCTTTCTTTCTTTCTTTCTTTTTTCTTTCTTTCTTTCTTTCTTTCAAATTACTTTCTTTCTTTTTTCTTTCTTTCTTTCTTTCTTTTTAATTTCTTTCTTTCTTTCTTTCATTTTTCTTTCTTTCTTTCTTTTTTCTTTCTTTCTTTCTTTCTTTTTTCTTCTTTCTTTCTTTTTAATTTCTTCCTTTCTTTCTTTCTATCTTTCTTTCTTTCTTTCTTTCTTTCTTTCTTTCTTTCTTTCTTTTTGTCTTTCTTTCTGTCTTTCTTTCTTTCTTTTTCTTTCTTTTTTTTCTGTCTTTCTTTCTTTCTTCCTTTCTTTCCTTCTTTCTTTCTTTTTCCTTCTTTATTCCTTTCTTTCTTTCTGACATTTTTCTTTCTTTTTTCTTTCTTTCTTTATTTCTTTTTCTTTCTTTCTTTCTTTCCTTCTTTCTTTCTTTATTTTTCTTTCTTTCTTTTTCTTTCTTTTTCTTATTTTTCTTTCTTTCTTTTTTCTTTCTTTCTTTCTTTCTTTCTTTCTTTCTTTCTTTTCCCTTATTTTTATTTCCTTTTTCTTTTTCTTTCTTTCCTTTTTCTTTCTTTCTTCTTTCCTTCTTTCTTTCTTTTTCTTTCTTTATTTCTTTCTTTCTGTCTTTCTTTCTCTCTTTCTTTCTTTCTTTCTTTCTTTTTCTTTCTTTCTTTTTTCTTTATTTCTTTCTTTCCTTCTTTCTTTTCTGTCTTTCTTTCTCTCTTCCTTACTTTATTCTTTCTTTTTTCTTTCTTTCTTTCTTTCTTTCTTTCTTTCTTTCGTCTTTCTTTCTTTCTTTCTTTTACTTTCTTCTTCTTTTTTTCTTTCTTTCTGTCTTTCTTTCTTTCTTTTCCTTCCTTTCTTCTTTCTTTCTTTTTTCTTTCTTTCTTTCTTTTCCTTTCTTTCTATTTTTCCTTCCTTTTATCTTTTTTCTTTCTTTCTTTCTTTCCTTCTTTCTTTCTTTCTTTTTCTTTCTTTCTTCCTTTCTCTTTCTTTCTATCTTTCTTTATTTCAGTCTTTCTTTCTTTCTTTCTTCTTTCTTTCTTTTTTTTTTAATTCTTTCTTTCTTCATTCTTTTTTCCTTCTTTCTTTTTTCTTTCTTTCTCTCTTTCTTTCTTTCTTACTTTTTTCTTTCTTTCTTTCTTCTTTCTTTTTTCTTTCTTCTTTCTGTTTTCTTTCTTTCTTTCTTTCTTCCTTTTTCTTTCTTTCTTTCTTTCTTATTTCATTCTCTTTTCTTTCTTTCTTTCTTTTTTCTTTCTTTTTTCTTTCTTTCTTTCTTTCTTTCTTTCTTTCTTTCTTTCTTTTTCTCTTCCTTTCTGTCTGTCTTTCTGTCTTTCTTTATTTCTTTCTTCTTTCTTTCTTTTTTCTTTCTTTCTTTTTTCTTTCTTTTTTTTTCTTTCTTTCTTTCTTGCTTTTTTCTTTCTTTCTTTCTTTCGTCTTTCTTTCTTTCTTTCTTTTACTTTCTTCTTCTTTTTTTCTTTCTTTCTGTCTTTCCTTCTTTCTTTTCCTTCCTTTCTTCTTTCTTTCTTTTTCTTTCTTTCTTTCTGTCTTTCTTTCTATCTTTC
>JAVLUU010000414.1:215000-216383 GCA_032206185.1 Columba guinea
TTCTTTCTTTTTCTTTCTTTCTTTCTTTCTTTTTAATTTCTTTCTTTCTTTTTAATTTCTTTCTTTCTTTCTTTTTTATTTCTTTCTTTCTTTTTTCTTTCTTTCTTTTTTATTTCTTTCTTTCTTTTTTCTTTCTTTCTTTTTTTTCTTTCTTTCTTTCTTTTTAATTTCTTTCTTGCTTTTTTCTTTCTTTCTTTTTCTTTCTTTCTTTCTTTCTCTTTAATTTTTCTTTCTTTTTAATTTCTTTCTTTCTTTCTTTCATTTTTCTTTCTTTCTTTCTTTCTTTTTTCTTTCTTTCTTTCTTTCTTTTTTCTTCTTTCTTTCTTTTTAATTTCTTCCTTTCTTTCTATCTTTCTTTCTTTCTTTCTTACTTTCTTTCTTTCTTTCCTACGTTCTTTCTTTCTTTCTTTTTTCTTTCTTTTTTTTCTTTCTTTTTGATTTCTTTCTTTCTTTTTTCTTTCTTTCTTTCTTTTTAATTTCTTTCTTTCTTTCTTTCTTTCTTTCTTTCTTTTTTCTTTCTTTCATTCTTTCTTTCTTTTTTTCTTTTTCTTTCTTTTTAATTTCTTTCATTCTTTTTTCTTTCTTTCTTTTTTTTTTCTTTCTTTCTTTCTGTCCTACGTTCTTTCTTTCTTTTTTCTTTCTTTCTTTTTTCTCTCTTTCTTTCTTTTTTCTTTCTTTCTTTTTAATTTCTTTCATTTTCTTTCTTTTTTTCTTTCTTTTTCTTTCTTTCTTTCTTTCTTTTTAATTTCTTTCTTTTTAATTTATTTCTTTCTTTCTTTTTTCTTTCTTTCTTTCTTTCTTTTTTCTTTCTTTCTTTTTTCTTTCTCTCTTTCTTTCTTTTTAATTTCTTTCTTGCTTTTTTCTTTCTTTCTTTTTTTTTCTTTCTTTCTTTTTTCTTCTTTCTTTCTTTTTAATTTCTTCCTTTCTTTCTATCTTTCTTTCTTTCTTTCTTACTTTCTTTCTTTCTTTCCTACGTTCTTTCTTTCTTTCTTTTTTCTTTCTTTCTTTCTTTCTTTCTTTTTTCTTTCTTTCTTTCTTTCTTTTTTCTTTCTTTCTTTCTTTTTAATTTCTTTCTTTCTTTTTTCTTTCTTTTTTTCTTTCTTTTTTCTTTCTTTCTTTCTTTCAATTTTTTTCTTTCTTTCTTTCTTTCAATTTCTTTCTTTCTTTCTTTCTTTCCTACGTTCTTTCTTTCTTTCTTTTTTCTTTCTTTCTTATGTCTTTCTTTCTTTCTTTCTTTCCTACGTTCTTCCTTTCTTCCTTTCTTTCTTTTTTCTTTCTTTCTTTCTTTCTTTTTAATTTCTTTCTTTCTTTTTTCTTTTCATTCTTTCTTTCTTTCTTTTTTCTTTCTTTCTTTCTTTCTTTTTAATTTCTTTCTTTTTAATT
>JAVLUU010000415.1:0-2500 GCA_032206185.1 Columba guinea
TCTTTTTTCTTTCTTTCTTTCTTTGTAATTTTTTTCCTTCTTTCTTTCTTTCTTTCTTTCCTACGTTCTCTCTTTCTTTCTTTTTTTCTTTCTTTCTTTTTTCTTTCTTTCTTTCTTTCTTTCTTTCATATTTCTTTCTTTCTTTCTTACTTTTTAACTTATTTCTTTCTTTCTATCTTTTTTCTTTCTTTCTTTCTTTCCTACGTTCTTTCTTTCTTTCTTTTTTCTTTCTTTCTTCTTTCTTTCTTTCTTTTTTACGTTCTTTCTTTTATATTTCTTTCTTTCTTTCTTTCTTTCTTTCTTTCTTTCTTTTTTCTTTCTTTCTTTCTTTCTTTTTTCTTTCGTTCTTTCTTTCTTTCTTTCTTTCTTTTTTCTTTCTTTCTTTCTTTCTTTTTTCTTTCTTTCCTTCTTTTTAATTTCTTTCTTTCTTTTTTCTTTCTTTCTTTCTTTCTTTCTTTCTTTCTTTTTCCTTCTTTCTTTCTTTCTTTTTAATTCCTTTCTTTCTTTCTTTCTTTCTTTCTTTCTTTCTTTCTTTCTTTCCTACGTTCTTTCTTTCTTTCTTTTTTACGTTCTTACTTTCTTTTATATTTCTTTCTTTCTTTTTTCTTTTTTTTCTTTCTTTCTTTATTCATTCTTTCTTTCTTTTTAATTTCTTTCTTTTTTCTTTCTTTCTTTCTTTCTTTCTTTCCTACGTTCTTTCTTTCTTTCTTTTTTCTTTCTTTCTTCATTCTTTCTTTCTTTTTTACGTTCTTTCTTTCTATTTTCTTTCTTTCTTTATTCTTTCTTTCTTTTTAATTACTTTCTTTCTTTTTTCTTTCTTTCTTACTTTCTTTTTCTTTCTTTCTTTCTTTCTTTCTTTCTTTCCTACGTTCCTTCTTTCTTTCCTACGTTCTTTCTTTCTTTTGTTTTTTTTCTTTCTTTCTTTTTTCTATCTTTCTTTCTTTCTTTTTTTCTTTCTTTCTTTCTTTCTTTTTTCTTACTTTCTTTCTTTTTTCTTTCTTTCTTTCTTTTTCTTTCTTTCTTTCTTTCTTCTTTCTTTCCTTCTTTCTTTCTCTTTTCTTTCTTTCTTTGTTTCTTTTTAATTTCTTTCTTTCTTTTTTCTTTCTTTCTTTCTTTTTTCTTTCTTTCTTTCTTTCTCTTCTTTATTTTTCTTTCTTTCTTTCTTTTTAATGTCTTTCTTTCTTTCTTTCTTTCTTTCTTTCTTTCTTTCTTTCTTTCCTTTTCTTTTTTTCTTTCTTTCTTTATTCTTTCTTTCTTTCTTTTTAATTTCTTTCTTTCTTTTTTCTTTCTTTCTTTCTTTTTTCTTTCTTTCTTTCTTTCTTTCTTTCTTTCTTTCTTTCTTTCTTTCCTACGTTATTTCCTTCTTTCTTTCCTACGTTCTTTCTTTCTTTCTTTTTTTTCTTTCTTTCTTTTTTGTTTCTTTCTTTCTTTCTTTCTTTCTTTCTTTTTTCTTTCTTTCTTTCTCTCTTTCTTTTTAATTTCTTTCTTTCTTTCTTTCTTTCCTACGTTCTTTCTTTCTTTCTTTTTTCTTTCTTTCTTCTTTCTTTCTTTCTTTCCTACGTTCTTTCTTTCTTTCTGTTTTTCTTTCTTTCTTTTTTCTTTCTTTATTTCTTTCTTTCTTTCTTTTTTCTTTCTTTCTTTCTTTTTTCTTTCTTTCTTTCTTTCTTTCTTTCTTTCATTCTTTCTTTCTTTCTTTCTTTCTTTCTTTTTTCTTTCTTTCTTTCTTTCTTTCTTTTTTCTTTCTTTCTTTCCTTCTTTTTAATTTCTTTCTTTCTTTTTTCTTTCTTTCTTTCTTACTTTCTTTCTTTTTTCTTTCTTTCTTACATTCTTTCTTTCTTCTTTCCTACGTTCTTTATTTCTTTCTTTTTTCTTTCTTTCTTTCTTCTTTCTTTCTTTCTTTTTAGTTTCTTTCTTTCTCTCTTTCTTTCTCTTTTTTTCTCTCTTTTTTCTTTCTTTCTTTCTTTCTTTCTTTCTTTCTTTCTTTCTTTCTTTCTTTCCTACGTTCTTTCTTTCTTTCTTTTTTCTTTCTTTCTTCTTTCTTTCTTTTTTACGTTCTTTCTTTCTTTTTTCTTTCTTTCTTTCTTTCTTTCTTTTTTTTCTTTATTTCTTTCTTTCTTTTTAATGTCTTTCTTTCTTTCTTTCTTTCTTTCTTTCTATCTTTCTTTCTTTCTTTTTTCTTTCTTTCTTTCTTTCTTCCTTTTTAATTTCTTTCTTTCTTTTTTCTTTCTTTCTTTCTTTCTTTCTTTCTTTCTTTTCTCTTTCTTTCTTTCTTTTTCTTTCTTTCTTTCTTTCTTTCTTTCTTTCTTTCTTCTTTCTTTCTTTCTTTTTTATGTTCTTTCTTTCTTTTTTCTTTCTTTCTATCTTTCTTTCTTTTTTCTTTCTTTCTTTCTTTCTTTCTTTCTTTCTTTTTAATTTTTCTTTCTTTCTTTCTTCCTATCTTTCTTTCTTTTTTCTTTCTTTCTTTCTTTTTAATTTCTTTCTTTCTTTCTTTCTTTCTATC
>JAVLUU010000415.1:5000-27500 GCA_032206185.1 Columba guinea
TTTCTTTTCTTTCTTTTTTACGTTCTTTCTTTTATATTTCTTTCTTTCTTTCTTTTTTCTTTCTTTCCTTCTTTTTAATTTCTTTCTTTCTTTTTTCTTTCTTTCATTCTTTCTTTCTTTCTTTCTTTTTCCTTCTTTCTTTCTTTCTTTTTAATTTCTTTCTTTCTTTCTTTCTTTCTTTCTTTCTTTCTTTCTTTCCTACGTTCTTTCTTTCTTTCTTTTTTACGTTCTTACTTTCTTTTATATTTCTTTCTTTCTTTTTTCTTTTTTTTCTTCTTTCTTTATTCATTCTTTCTTTCTTTTTAATTTCTTTCTTTTTTCTTTCTTTCTTTCTTTCTTTCTTTCCTACGTTCTTTCTTTCTTTCTTTTTTCTTTCTTTCTTCATTCTTTCTTTCTTTTTTACGTTCTTTCTTTCTATTTTCTTTCTTTCTTTATTCTTTCTTTCTTTTTAATTACTTTCTTTCTTTTTTCTTCTTTCTTACTTTCTTTTTTCTTTCTTTCTTTCTTTCTTTCTTTCTTTCCTACGTTCCTTCTTTCTTTCCTACGTTCTTTCTTTCTTTTGTTTTTTTTCTTTCTTTCTTTTTTCTATCTTTCTTTCTTTCTTTTTTTCTTTCTTTCTTTCTTTCTTTTTTCTTACTTTCTTTCTTTTTTCTTTCTTTCTTTCTTTTTCTTTCTTTCTTTCTTTCTTCTTTCTTTCCTTCTTTCTTTCTCTTTTCTTTCTTTCTTTGTTTCTTTTTAATTTCTTTCTTTCTTTTTTCTTTCTTTCTTTCTTACTTTCTTTCTTTTTTTCTTTCTTCTTACTTTCTTTCTTTCTTCTTTCCCAATTTCTTTCTTTCTTTCTTTTTCTTTCTTCTTTCTTTCTTTCTTTTTTCTATCTTTCTTTCTTTCTTTTTAATTTCTTTCTTTTTTTTTTTCTTTCTTTCTTTTTGCTTTCTTTCTTTCTTTCTTTCCTACGTTCTCTCTTTCTTTCTTTTTTTCTTTCTTTCTTTTTTCTTTCTTTCTTTCTTTCTTTCTTTTTTCTTTCTTTCTTTCTTTCTTTATAATTTCTTTCTTTCTTTCTTTCTTTCTTTCTTTCTTTCTTTCTTTCTTTCTTTCCTACGTTCTTTCTTTCTTTCTTCTTTCTTTCTTCTTTCTTCTTTCTTTTTTATGTTCTTTCTTTCTTCTTTACGTTCTTTCTTTCTTTTATATTTCTTTCTTTCTTTCTTTCTTTCTTTCTTTTTTCTTTCTTTCATTCTTTCTTTCTTTTTTCTTTCGTTCTTTCTTTCTTTTTTTCTTTTTTCTTTCTTTCTTTCTTTCATTTTTCTTTCTTTCTTTCTTTCTTTTTAATTTCTTTCTTTCTTTCTTTCTTTCTTTCTTTCTTTCTCTCTTCTTTCCTACGTTCTTTCTTTCTTTTTTCTTTCTTTCTTTCTTTCTTTCTTTCTTTCTTTCTTTTTTCTTTCTTTTTAATGTCTTCCTTTCTTTCTTTCTTTCTTTCTTTCTTTTTTCTTTCTTTCTTTCTTTCTTTCTTTTTTCTTTCTTTCTTTCTTTGTTTCTTTCATTCTTTCCTACCTTCTTTCTTTCTTTCTTTTTTTCTTTCTTTCTTCATTCTTTCTTTCTTTTTTACGTTCTTTCTTTCTTTTTTCTTTCTTTCTTTATTCTTTCTTTCTTTTTAATTTCTTTCTTTCTTTTTTCTTTCTTCCTTTCTTTTTTCTTTCTTTCTTTCTTTCTTTCTTTCTTTCTTTCTTTCTTTCCTACGTTCTTTCTTTCTTTCCTACCTTCTTTCTTTCTTTCCTTTTTTTTTCTTTCTTTCTTTTTTCTTTCTTTCTTTCTTTCTTTCTTTCTTTCTTTCTTTCTTTCTTTCTTTCTTTTTCTTTCTTTCTTTCTTTTTTCTTTCTGTCTTTCTTTCTTTTTAGTTTCTTTCTTTCTTTTTTCTTTCTTTCTTTCTTTCTTTCTTTCTTTTTTCTTTCTTTCTTTCTTTTTAGTTTCTTTCTTTCTTTTTTCTTTCTTTCTTTCTTTTTAATTTGTTTCTTTCTTTTTAATTTGTTTCTTTCTTTCTTTTTTCTTTCTTTCTTTCTTTCTTTTTTCTTACTTTCTTTTTTCTTTCTTTCTTTCTTTTTCTTTCTTTCTTTTTTCTTGCTTTCTTTCTTTCTTTTTTCTTTCTTTCTTTCTTTTTTCTTTCTTTCTTTCTTTCTTTTTTCTTACTTTCTTTTTTCTTTCTTTCATTCTTTTTCTTTCTTTTTTCTTTCTTTCTTTCTTTCTTTCTTTCTTTTTTCTTTCTTTCTTTCTTTCTTTCTTTCTTTCTTTCTTTCTTTTTTCTTTCTTTCTTTCTATCTTTTTTCTTTCTTTCTTTCTTTCTTTCTTTCTTTCCTACGTTCTTTCTTTCTTTCTTTCTTTTTTCTTTCTTTCTTTCTTTTTAATTTCTTTCTTTCTTTTTAATTTCTTCTCTTTCTTTTTTTTTCTGTCTTTCTTTCTTTCTTTCTTTCTTTTTTCTTTCTTTCTTTCTTTCTTTTTTCATTCGTTCTTTCTTTCTTTCTTTCTTTTTATCTTTCTTTCTTTTTTCTTTCGTTCTTTCTTTTTAGTTTCTTTCTTTCTTTTTTCTTTCTTTCTTTCTTTTTAATTTGTTTCTTTCTTTTTAATTTGTTTCTTTCTTTCTTTTTTCTTTCTTTCTTTCTTTCTTTTTTCTTACTTTCTTTTTTCTTTCTTCTTTCTTTTTCTTTCTTTCTTTTTTCTTGCTTTCTTTCTTTCTTTTTTCTTTCTTTCTTTCTTTTTTCTTTCTTTCTTTCTTTCTTTCTTTCTTTCTTTCTTTCTTTCTTTCTTTCTTTTTCTTTCTTTCTTTCTTTTTTCTTTCTGTCTTTCTTTCTTTTTAGTTTCTTTCTTTCTTTTTTCTTTCTTTCTTTCTTTCTTTCTTTCTTTTTCTTTCTTTCTTTCTTTTAGTTTCTTTCTTTCTTTTTTCTTTCTTTCTTTCTTTTTAATTTGTTTCTTTCTTTTTAATTTCTTTCTTTCTTTCTTTTTTCTTTCTTTCTTTCTTTCTTTTTTCTTACTTTCTTTCTTTTTTCTTTCTTTCTTTCTTTTTCTTTCTTTCTTTTTTCTTGCTTTCTTTCTTTCTTTTTTCTTTCTTTCTTTCTTTTTTCTTTCTTTCTTTCTTTCTTTTTTCTTACTTTCTTTTTTCTTTCTTTCATTCTTTCTTTCTTTTTTCTTTCTTCTTTCTTTCTTTTTTCTTTCTTTCTTTCTTTCTTTCTTTCCTACGTTCTTACTTTCTTTCTTTCTTTTTTCTTTCTTTCTTTCTTTTTAATTTCTTTCTTTCTTTTTAATTTCTTTCTTTCTTTCTTTTTTTTTCTGTCTTTCTTTCTTTCTTTCTTTCTTTTTTCTTTCTTTCTTTCTTTTTTCATTCGTTCTTTCTTTCTTTCTTTCTTTTTATCTTTCTTTCTTTTTTCTTTCGTTCTTTCTTTCTTTTTCTTTCTTTTTTCTCTTTCTTTCTTTCTTTCTTTCTTTTTTCTTTCTTTCTTTCTCTCTTTCTTTTTAATTTCTTCCTTTCTTTCTTTCTTTCCTTCCTACGTTCTTTCTTTCTTTCTTTTTTTCTTTCTTTCTTCTTTTCTTACTTTCTTTCTTTCCTACGTTCTTTCTTTCTTTCTTTCTTTCCTTTTTCTTTCTTTGTTTCTTTCTTTCTTCTTTCTTTCTTTCTTTCTTTCTTTCTTTTTAATTTCTTTCTTTCTTTTTTCTTTCTTTCTTTCCTTTTTCTTTCTTTCTTTCTTTTTTCTTTCTTTCTTTCTTTCTTTCTTCCTTTCTTTCTTTCTTTCTTACTTTTTGTTTATTTCTTTCTTTCTTTCTTTCTTACTTTTGTGTTTCTTTCTTTCTTTCTTTCTCTCTTTTTTCTATCTTTCTTTCTTTCTTTTTAATTTCTTTATTTCTTTCTTTTTTCTTTCTTTCTTTCTTTTTAATCTCTTTCTTTCTTTCTTTTTTTTTTCTTTTTTTCTTTCTTTATTCTTTCTTTCTTTCTTTCTTTTTAATTTCTTTCTTTCATTTTCTTTCTTTCTTTCTTTCTTTTTTCTTTCTTTCTTTCTTTCTTTCTTTCTTTCCTACGTTCTTTCTTTCTTTCTTTCCTACGTTCTTTCTTTCTTTCTTTTTTTCTTTCTTTCTTTTTTCCTTCTTTCTTTCTTTTTTCTTTCTTTCTTTCTCTCTTTCTTTTTAATTTCTTTCTTTCTTTCTTTCCTTCCTACTTTCTTTCTTTCTTTCTTTTTTCTTTCTTTCTTCTTTCTTTCTTTCTTTCCTACGTTCTTTCTTTCTTTCTTTCTTTCCTTTTTCTTTCTTTCTTTCCTTCTTTTTTCTTTCTTTCTTTCTTTCATCTTTTTAATTTATATCTTTCTTTTTTCTTTCTTTCTTTCTTTCTTTCTTTCTTTTTAATTTCTTTCTTTCTTTTTTCTTTCTTTCTTTCTTTCTTTCTTTCCTACGTTCTTTCTTTCTTTCTTTTTTACGTTCTTACTTTCTTTTATATTTCTTTCTTTCTTTTTTCTTTTTTTCTTTCTTTCTTTATTCATTCTTTCTTTCTTTTTAATTTCTTTCTTTTTTCTTTCTTTCTTTCTTTCTTTCTTTCCTACGTTCTTTCTTTCTTCCTTTTTTCTTTCTTTCTTCATTCTTTCTTTCTTTTTTACGTTCTTTCTTTCTATTTTCTTTCTTTCTTTATTCTTTCTTTCTTTTTAATTACTTTCTTTCTTTTTTCTTTCTTTCTTACTTTCTTTTTTCTTTCTTTCTTTCTTTCTTTCTTTCTTTCCTACGTTCCTTCTTTCTTTCCTACGTTCTTTCTTTCTTTTGTTTTTTTTCTTTCTTTCTTTTTTCTATCTTTCTTTCTTTCTTTTTTTCTTTCTTTCTTTCTTTCTTTTTTCTTACTTTCTTTCTTTTTTCTTTCTTTCTTTCTTTTTCTTTCTTTCTTTCTTTCTTCTTTCTTTCCTTCTTTCTTTCTCTTTTCTTTCTTTCTTTGTTTCTTTTTAATTTCTTTCTTTCTTTTTTCTTTCTTTCTTTCTTACTTTCTTTCTTTTTTCTTTCTTTCTTACTTTCTTTCTTTCTTCTTTCCCAATTTCTTTCTTTCTTTCTTTTTTCTTTCTTTCTTTCTTTCTTTCTTTTTTCTATCTTTCTTTCTTTCTTTTTAATTTCTTTCTTTTTTTTTTTTCTTTCTTTCTTTTTGCTTTCTTTCTTTCTTTCTTTCCTACGTTCTCTCTTTCTTTCTTTTTTTCTTTCTTTCTTTTTTCTTTCTTTCTTTCTTTCTTTCTTTTTTCTTTCTTTCTTTCTTTCTTTATAATTTCTTTCTTTCTTTCTTTTTTTCTTTCTTTCTTTCTTTCTTTCTTTCTTTCCTACATTCTTTCTTTCTTTCTTCTTTCTTTCTTCTTTCTTTCTTTCTTTTTTATGTTCTTTCTTTCTTCTTTACGTTCTTTCTTTCTTTTATATTTCTTTCTTTCTTTCTTTCTTTCTTTCTTTTTTCTTTCTTTCATTCTTTCTTTCTTTTTTCTTTCGTTCTTTCTTTCTTTTTTTCTTTTTTCTTTCTTTCTTTCTTTCATTTTTCTTTCTTTCTTTCTTTCTTTTTAATTTCTTTCTTTCTTTCTTTCTTTCTTTCTTTCTTTCTCTCTTTCTTTCCTACGTTCTTTCTTTCTTTTTTCTTTCTTTCTTTCTTTCTTTCTTTCTTTCTTTTTTCTTTCTTTTTAATGTCTTCCTTTCTTTCTTTCTTTCTTTTTTTCTTTTTTCTTTCTTTCTTTCTTTCTTTCTTTTTTCTTTCTTTCTTTCTTTGTTTCTTTCATTCTTTCCTACCTTCTTTCTTTCTTTCTTTTTTTCTTTCTTTCTTCATTCTTTCTTTCTTTTTTACGTTCTTTCTTTCTTTTTTCTTTCTTTCTTTATTCTTTCTTTCTTTTTAATTTCTTTCTTTCTTTTTTCTTTCTTCCTTTCTTTTTTCTTTCTTTCTTTCTTTCTTTCTTTCTTTCTTTCTTTCTTTCTTTCTTTCCTACGTTCTTTCTTTCTTTCCTACCTTCTTTCTTTCTTTCCTTTTTTTTTCTTTCTTTCTTTTTTCTTTCTTTCTTTCTTTCTTTCTTTCTTTCTTTCTTTCTTTCTTTCTTTCTTTTTCTTTCTTTCTTTCTTTTTTCTTTCTGTCTTTCTTTCTTTTTAGTTTCTTTCTTTCTTTTTTCTTTCTTTCTTTCTTTCTTTCTTTCTTTTTTCTTTCTTTCTTTCTTTTTAGTTTCTTTCTTTCTTTTTTCTTTCTTTCTTTCTTTTTAATTTGTTTCTTTCTTTTTAATTTCTTTCTTTCTTTCTTTTTTCTTTCTTTCTTTCTTTCTTTTTTCTTACTTTCTTTCTTTTTTCTTTCTTTCTTTCTTTTTCTTTCTTTCTTTTTTCTTGCTTTCTTTCTTTCTTTTTTCTTTCTTTCTTTCTTTTTTCTTTCTTTCTTTCTTTCTTTTTTCTTACTTTCCTTTTTCTTTCTTTCATTCTTTTTCTTTCTTTTTTCTTTCTTTCTTTCTTTCTTTCTTTCTTTTTTCTTTCTTTCTTTCTTTCTTTCTTTCTTTCTTTCTTTCTTTTTTCTTTCTTTCTTTCTTTCTTTTTTCTTTCTTTCTTTCTTTCTTTCTTTCCTACGTTCTTTCTTTCTTTCTTTCTTTTTTCTTTCTTTCTTTCTTTTTAATTTCTTTCTTTCTTTTTAATTTCTTTCTTTCTTTCTTTTTTTTTCTGTCTTTCTTTCTTTCTTTCTTTCTTTTTTCTTTCTTTCTTTCTTTCTTTTTTCATTCGTTCTTTCTTTCTTTCTTTCTTTTTATCTTTCTTTCTTTTTTCTTTCGTTCTTTCTTTCTTTTTTCTTTCTTTTTTTCTCTTTCTTTCTTTCTTTCTTTCTTTTTTCTTTCTTTCTTTCTCTCTTTCTTTTTAATTTCTTCCTTTCTTTCTTTCTTTCCTTCCTACGTTCTTTCTTTCTTTCTTTTTTTCTTTCTTTCTTCTTTCTTACTTTCTTTCTTTCCTACGTTCTTTCTTTCTTTCTTTCTTTCCTTTTTCTTTCTTTGTTTCTTTCTTTCTTCTTTCTTTCTTTCTTTCTTTCTTTCTTTTTAATTTCTTTCTTTCTTTTTTCTTTCTTTCTTTCCTTTTTCTTTCTTTCTTTCTTTTTTCTTTCTTTCTTTCTTTCTTTCTTCCTTTCTTTCTTTCTTTCTTACTTTTTTGTTTATTTCTTTCTTTCTTTCTTTCTTACTTTTGTGTTTCTTTCTTTCTTTCTTTCTCTCTTTTTTCTATCTTTCTTTCTTTCTTTTTAATTTCTTTATTTCTTTCTTTTTTCTTTCTTTCTTTCTTTTTAATCTCTTTCTTTCTTTCTTTCTTTTTTCTTTTTTTCTTTCTTTATTCTTTCTTTCTTTCTTTCTTTTTAATTTCTTTCTTTCATTTTCTTTCTTTCTTTCTTTCTTTTTTCTTTCTTTCTTTCTTTCTTTCTTTCTTTCCTACGTTCTTTCTTTCTTTCTTTCCTACGTTCTTTCTTTCTTTCTTTTTTTCTTTCTTTCTTTTTTCCTTCTTTCTTTCTTTTTTCTTTCTTTCTTTCTCTCTTTCTTTTTAATTTCTTTCTTTCTTTCTTTCCTTCCTACTTTCTTTCTTTCTTTCTTTTTTCTTTCTTTCTTCTTTCTTTCTTTCTTTCCTACGTTCTTTCTTTCTTTCTTTCTTTCCTTTTTCTTTCTTTCTTTCCTTCTTTTTTCTTTCTTTCTTTCTTTCATCTTTTTAATTTATATCTTTCTTTTTTCTTTCTTTCTTTCTTTCTTTCTTTCTTTTTAATTTCTTTCTTTCTTTTTTCTTTCTTTCTTTCTTTCTTTCTTTCCTACGTTCTTTCTTTCTTTCTTTTTTACGTTCTTACTTTCTTTTATATTTCTTTCTTTCTTTTTTCTTTTTTTTCTTTCTTTCTTTATTCATTCTTTCTTTCTTTTTAATTTCTTTCTTTTTTCTTTCTTTCTTTCTTTCTTTCTTTCCTACGTTCTTTCTTTCTTTCTTTTTTCTTTCTTTCTTCATTCTTTCTTTCTTTTTTAAGTTCTTTCTTTCTATTTTCTTTCTTTCTTTATTCTTTCTTTCTTTTTAATTACTTTCTTTCTTTTTTCTTTCTTTCTTACTTTCTTTTTTCTTTCTTTCTTTCTTTCTTTCTTTCTTTCCTACGTTCCTTCTTTCTTTCCTACGTTCTTTCTTTCTTTTGTTTTTTTTCTTTCTTTCTTTTTTCTATCTTTCTTTCTTTCTTTTTTTCTTTCTTTCTTTCTTTCTTTTTTCTTACTTTCTTTCTTTTTTCTTTCTTTCTTTCTTTTTCTTTCTTTCTTTCTTTCTTCTTTCTTTCCTTCTTTCTTTCTCTTTTCTTTCTTTCTTTGTTTCTTTTTAATTTCTTTCTTTCTTTTTTCTTTCTTTCTTTCTTACTTTCTTTCTTTTTTCTTTCTTTCTTACTTTCTTTCTTTCTTCTTTCCCAATTTCTTTCTTTCTTTCTTTTTTCTTTCTTTCTTTCTTTCTTTCTTTTTTCTATCTTTCTTTCTTTCTTTTTAATTTCTTTCTTTTTTTTTTTTTCTTTCTTTCTTTTTGCTTTCTTTCTTTCTTTCTTTCCTACGTTCTCTCTTTCTTTCTTTTTTTCTTTCTTTCTTTTTTCTTTCTTTCTTTCTTTCTTTCTTTTTTCTTTCTTTCTTTCTTTCTTTATAATTTCTTTCTTTCTTTCTTTCTTTCTTTCTTTCTTTCTTTCTTTCTTTCTTTCCTACGTTCTTTCTTTCTTTCTTCTTACTTTCTTCTTTCTTTCTTTCTTTTTTACGTTCTTTCTTTCTTCTTTACGTTCTTTCTTTCTTTTATATTTCTTTCTTTCTTTCTTTCTTTCTTTCTTTTTTCTTTCTTTCATTCTTTCTTTCTTTTTTCTTTCGTTCTTTCTTTCTTTTTTTCTTTTTTCTTTCTTTCTTTCTTTCATTTTTCTTTCTTTCTTTCTTTCTTTTTAATTTCTTTCTTTCTTTCTTTCTTTCTTTCTTTCTTTCTTTCTCTCTTTCTTTCCTACGTTCTTTCTTTCTTTTTTCTTTCTTTCTTTCTTTCTTTCTTTCTTTCTTTCTTTTTTCTTTCTTTTTAATGTCTTCCTTTCTTTCTTTCTTTCTTTCTTTCTTTTTTCTTTCTTTCTTTCTTTCTTTCTTTCTTTCTTTCTTTTTTCTTTCTTTCTTTCTTTGTTTCTTTCATTCTTTCCTACCTTCTTTCTTTCTTTCTTTTTTTCTTTCTTTCTTCATTCTTTCTTTCTTTTTTACGTTCTTTCTTTCTTTTTTCTTTCTTTCTTTATTCTTTCTTTCTTTTTAATTTCTTTCTTTCTTTTTTCTTTCTTCCTTTCTTTTTTCTTTCTTTCTTTCTTTCTTTCTTTCTTTCTTTCTTTCTTTCTTTCTTTCCTACGTTCTTTCTTTCTTTCCTACCTTCTTTCTTTCTTTCCTTTTTTTTTCTTTCTTTCTTTTTTCTTTCTTTCTTTCTTTCTTTCTTTCTTTCTTTCTTTCTTTCTTTCTTTTTCTTTCTTTCTTTCTTTTTTCTTTCTGTCTTTCTTTCTTTTTAGTTTCTTTCTTTCTTTTTTCTTTCTTTCTTTCTTTCTTTCTTTCTTTTTTCTTTCTTTCTTTCTTTTTAGTTTCTTTCTTTCTTTTTTCTTTCTTTCTTTCTTTTTAATTTGTTTCTTTCTTTTTAATTTCTTTCTTTCTTTCTTTCTTTTTTCTTACTTTCTTTCTTTTTTCTTTCTTTCTTTCTTTTTCTTTCTTTCTTTTTTCTTGCTTTCTTTCTTTCTTTTTTCTTTCTTTCTTTCTTTTTTCTTTCTTTCTTTCTTTCTTTTTTCTTACTTTCTTTTTTCTTTCTTTCATTCTTTTTCTTTCTTTTTTCTTTCTTTCTTTCTTTCTTTCTTTCTTTTTTCTTTCTTTCTTTCTTTCTTTCTTTCTTTCTTTCTTTTTTCTTTCTTTCTTTCTTTCTTTTTTCTTTCTTTCTTTCTTTCTTTCTTTCCTACGTTCTTTCTTTCTTTCTTTCTTTTTTCTTTCTTTCTTTCTTTTTAATTTCTTTCTTTCTTTTTAATTTCTTTCTTTCTTTCTTTTTTTTTCTGTCTTTCTTTCTTTCTTTCTTTCTTTTTTCTTTCTTTCTTTCTTTCTTTTTTCATTCGTTCTTTCTTTCTTTCTTTCTTTTTATCTTTCTTTCTTTTTTCTTTCGTTCTTTCTTTTTAGTTTCTTTCTTTCTTTTTTCTTTCTTTCTTTCTTTTTAATTTGTTTCTTTCTTTTTAATTTGTTTCTTTCTTTCTTTTTTCTTTCTTTCTTTCTTTCTTTTTTCTTACTTTCTTTTTTCTTTCTTTCTTTCTTTTTCTTTCTTTCTTTTTTCTTGCTTTCTTTCTTACTTTTTTCTTTCTTTCTTTCTTTTTTCTTTCTTTCTTTCTTTCTTTCTTTCTTTCTTTCTTTCTTTCTTTCTTTTTCTTTCTTTCTTTCTTTTTTCTTTCTGTCTTTCTTTCTTTTTAGTTTCTTTCTTTCTTTTTTCTTTCTTTCTTTCTTTCTTTCTTTCTTTTTTCTTTCTTTCTTTCTTTTTAGTTTCTTTCTTTCTTTTTTCTTTCTTTCTTTCTTTTTAATTTGTTTCTTTCTTTTTAATTTCTTTCTTTCTTTCTTTTTTCTTTCTTTCTTTCTTTCTTTTTTCTTACTTTCTTTCTTTTTTCTTTCTTTCTTTCTTTTTCTTTCTTTCTTTTTTCTTGCTTTCTTTCTTTCTTTTTTCTTTCTTTCTTTCTTTTTTCTTTCTTTCTTTCTTTCTTTTTTCTTACTTTCTTTTTTCTTTCTTTCATTCTTTTTCTTTCTTTCTTCTTTCTTTCTTTCTTTCTTTCTTTCTTTTTTCTTTCTTTCTTTCTTTCTTTCTTTCTTTCTTTCTTTCTTTTTTCTTTCTTTCTTTCTTTCTTTTTTCTTTCTTTCTTTCTTTCTTTCTTTCCTACGTTCTTTCTTTCTTTCTTTCTTTTTTCTTTCTTTCTTTCTTTTTAATTTCTTTCTTTCTTTTTAATTTCTTTCTTTCTTTCTTTTTTTTTCTGTCTTTCTTTCTTTCTTTCTTTCTTTTTTCTTTCTTTCTTTCTTTCTTTTTTCATTCGTTCTTTCTTTCTTTCTTTCTTTTTATCTTTCTTTCTTTTTTCTTTCGTTCTTTCTTTCTTTTTTCTTTCTTTTTTCTCTTTCTTTCTTTCTTTCTTTCTTTTTTCTTTCTTTCTTTCTCTCTTTCTTTTTAATTTCTTCCTTTCTTTCTTTCTTTCCTTCCTACGTTCTTTCTTTCTTTCTTTTTTTCTTTCTTTCTTCTTTCTTACTTTCTTTCTTTCCTACGTTCTTTCTTTCTTTCTTTCTTTCCTTTTTCTTTCTTTGTTTCTTTCTTTCTTCTTTCTTTCTTTCTTTCTTTCTTTCTTTTTAATTTCTTTCTTTCTTTTTTCTTTCTTTCTTTCCTTTTTCTTTCTTTCTTTCTTTTTTCTTTCTTTCTTTCTTTCTTTCTTCCTTTCTTTCTTTCTTTCTTACTTTTTTGTTTATTTCTTTCTTTCTTTCTTTCTTACTTTTGTGTTTCTTTCTTTCTTTCTTTCTCTCTTTTTTCTATCTTTCTTTCTTTCTTTTTAATTTCTTTATTTCTTTCTTTTTTCTTTCTTTCTTTCTTTTTAATCTCTTTCTTTCTTTCTTTCTTTTTTCTTTTTTTCTTTCTTTATTCTTTCTTTCTTTCTTTCTTTTTAATTTCTTTCTTTCATTTTCTTTCTTTCTTTCTTTCTTTTTTCTTTCTTTCTTTCTTTCTTTCTTTCTTTCCTACGTTCTTTCTTTCTTTCTTTCCTACGTTCTTTCTTTCTTTCTTTTTTTCTTTCTTTCTTTTTTCCTTCTTTCTTTCTTTTTTCTTTCTTTCTTTCTCTCTTTCTTTTTAATTTCTTTCTTTCTTTCTTTCCTTCCTACTTTCTTTCTTTCTTTCTTTTTTCTTTCTTTCTTCTTTCTTTCTTTCTTTCCTACGTTCTTTCTTTCTTTCTTTCTTTCCTTTTTCTTTCTTTCTTTCCTTCTTTTTTCTTTCTTTCTTTCTTTCATCTTTTTAATTTATATCTTTCTTTTTTCTTTCTTTCTTTCTTTCTTTCTTTCTTTTTAATTTCTTTCTTTCTTTTTTCTTTCTTTCTTTCTTTCTTTCTTTCCTACGTTCTTTCTTTCTTTCTTTTTTACGTTCTTACTTTCTTTTATATTTCTTTCTTTCTTTTTTCTTTTTTTCTTTCTTTCTTTATTCATTCTTTCTTTCTTTTTAATTTCTTTCTTTTTTCTTTCTTTCTTTCTTTCTTTCTTTCCTACGTTCTTTCTTTCTTTCTTTTTTCTTTCTTTCTTCATTCTTTCTTTCTTTTTTACGTTCTTTCTTTCTATTTTCTTTCTTTCTTTATTCTTTCTTTCTTTTTAATTACTTTCTTTCTTTTTTCTTTCTTTCTTACTTTCTTTTTTCTTTCTTTCTTTCTTTCTTTCTTTCTTTCCTACGTTCCTTCTTTCTTTCCTACGTTCTTTCTTTCTTTTGTTTTTTTTCTTTCTTTCTTTTTTCTATCTTTCTTTCTTTCTTTTTTTCTTTCTTTCTTTCTTTCTTTTTTCTTACTTTCTTTCTTTTTTCTTTCTTTCTTTCTTTTTCTTTCTTTCTTTCTTTCTTCTTTCTTTCCTTCTTTCTTTCTCTTTTCTTTCTTTCTTTGTTTCTTTTTAATTTCTTTCTTTCTTTTTTCTTTCTTTCTTTCTTACTTTCTTTCTTTTTTCTTTCTTTCTTACTTTCTTTCTTTCTTCTTTCCCAATTTCTTTCTTTCTTTCTTTTTTCTTTCTTTCTTTCTTTCTTTCTTTTTTCTATCTTTCTTTCTTTCTTTTTAATTTCTTTCTTTTTTTTTTTTCTTTCTTTCTTTTTGCTTTCTTTCTTTCTTTCTTTCCTACGTTCTCTCTTTCTTTCTTTTTTTCTTTCTTTCTTTTTTCTTTCTTTCTTTCTTTCTTTCTTTTTTCTTTCTTTCTTTCTTTCTTTATAATTTCTTTCTTTCTTTCTTTTTTTCTTTCTTTCTTTCTGTCTTTCTTTCTTTCCTACGTTCTTTCTTTCTTTCTTCTTTCTTTCTTCTTTCTTTCTTTCTTTTTTATGTTCTTTCTTTCTTCTTTACGTTCTTTCTTTCTTTTATATTTCTTTCTTTCTTTCTTTCTTTCTTTCTTTTTTCTTTCTTTCATTCTTTCTTTCTTTTTTCTTTCGTTCTTTCTTTCTTTTTTTCTTTTTTCTTTCTTTCTTTCTTTCATTTTTCTTTCTTTCTTTCTTTCTTTTTAATTTCTTTCTTTCTTTCTTTCTTTCTTTCTTTCTTTCTTTCTCTCTTTCTTTCCTACGTTCTTTCTTTCTTTTTTCTTTCTTTCTTTCTTTCTTTCTTTCTTTCTTTCTTTTTTCTTTCTTTTTAATGTCTTCCTTTCTTTCTTTCTTTCTTTCTTTCTTTTTTCTTTCTTTCTTTCTTTCTTTCTTTTTTCTTTCTTTCTTTCTTTGTTTCTTTCATTCTTTCCTACCTTCTTTCTTTCTTTCTTTTTTTCTTTCTTTCTTCATTCTTTCTTTCTTTTTTACGTTCTTTCTTTCTTTTTTCTTTCTTTCTTTATTCTTTCTTTCTTTTTAATTTCTTTCTTTCTTTTTTCTTTCTTCCTTTCTTTTTTCTTTCTTTCTTTCTTTCTTTCTTTCTTTCTTTCTTTCTTTCTTTCTTTCTTTCCTACGTTCTTTCTTTCTTTCCTACCTTCTTTCTTTCTTTCCTTTTTTTTTCTTTCTTTCTTTTTTCTTTCTTTCTTTCTTTCTTTCTTTCTTTCTTTCTTTCTTTCTTTTTCTTTCTTTCTTTCTTTTTTCTTTCTGTCTTTCTTTCTTTTTAGTTTCTTTCTTTCTTTTTTCTTTTTTTCTTTCTTTCTTTCTTTCTTTTTTCTTTCTTTCTTTCTTTTTAGTTTCTTTCTTTCTTTTTTCTTTCTTTCTTTCTTTTTAATTTGTTTCTTTCTTTTTAATTTCTTTCTTTCTTTCTTTTTTCTTTCTTTCTTTCTTTCTTTTTTCTTACTTTCTTTCTTTTTTCTTTCTTTCTTTCTTTTTCTTTCTTTCTTTTTTCTTGCTTTCTTTCTTTCTTTTTTCTTTCTTTCTTTCTTTTTTCTTTCTTTCTTTCTTTCTTTTTTCTTACTTTCTTTTTTCTTTCTTTCATTCTTTTTCTTTCTTTTTTCTTTCTTTCTTTCTTTCTTTCTTTTTTCTTTCTTTCTTTCTTTCTTTCTTTCTTTCTTTCTTTCTTTTTTCTTTCTTTCTTTCTTTCTTTTTTCTTTCTTTCTTTCTTTCTTTCTTTCCTACGTTCTTTCTTTCTTTCTTTCTTTTTTCTTTCTTTCTTTCTTTTTAATTTCTTTCTTTCTTTTTAATTTCTTTCTTTCTTTCTTTTTTTTTCTGTCTTTCTTTCTTTCTTTCTTTCTTTTTTCTTTCTTTCTTTCTTTCTTTTTTCATTCGTTCTTTCTTTCTTTCTTTCTTTTTATCTTTCTTTCTTTTTTCTTTCGTTCTTTCTTTCTTTTTTCTTTCTTTTTTTCTCTTTCTTTCTTTCTTTCTTTCTTTTTTCTTTCTTTCTTTCTCTCTTTCTTTTTAATTTCTTCCTTTCTTTCTTTCTTTCCTTCCTACGTTCTTTCTTTCTTTCTTTTTTTCTTTCTTTCTTCTTTCTTACTTTCTTTCTTTCCTACGTTCTTTCTTTCTTTCTTTCTTTCCTTTTTCTTTCTTTGTTTCTTTCTTTCTTCTTTCTTTCTTTCTTTCTTTCTTTCTTTTTAATTTCTTTCTTTCTTTTTTCTTTCTTTCTTTCCTTTTTCTTTCTTTCTTTCTTTTTTCTTTCTTTCTTTCTTTCTTTCTTCCTTTCTTTCTTTCTTTCTTACTTTTTTGTTTATTTCTTTCTTTCTTTCTTTCTTACTTTTGTGTTTCTTTCTTTCTTTCTTTCTCTCTTTTTTCTATCTTTCTTTCTTTCTTTTTAATTTCTTTATTTCTTTCTTTTTTCTTTCTTTCTTTCTTTTTAATCTCTTTCTTTCTTTCTTTCTTTTTTCTTTTTTTCTTTCTTTATTCTTTCTTTCTTTCTTTCTTTTTAATTTCTTTCTTTCATTTTCTTTCTTTCTTTCTTTCTTTTTTCTTTCTTTCTTTCTTTCTTTCTTTCTTTCCTACGTTCTTTCTTTCTTTCTTTCCTACGTTCTTTCTTTCTTTCTTTTTTTCTTTCTTTCTTTTTTCCTTCTTTCTTTCTTTTTTCTTTCTTTCTTTCTCTCTTTCTTTTTAATTTCTTTCTTTCTTTCTTTCCTTCCTACTTTCTTTCTTTCTTTCTTTTTTCTTTCTTTCTTCTTTCTTTCTTTCTTTCCTACGTTCTTTCTTTCTTTCTTTCTTTCCTTTTTCTTTCTTTCTTTCCTTCTTTTTTCTTTCTTTCTTTCTTTCATCTTTTTAATTTATATCTTTCTTTTTTCTTTCTTTCTTTCTTTCTTTCTTTCTTTTTAATTTCTTTCTTTCTTTTTTCTTTCTTTCTTTCTTTCTTTCTTTCCTACGTTCTTTCTTTCTTTCTTTTTTACGTTCTTACTTTCT
Organism: Columba guinea; assembly: GCA_032206185.1. Taxonomy (NCBI): domain Eukaryota; kingdom Metazoa; phylum Chordata; class Aves; order Columbiformes; family Columbidae; genus Columba; species Columba guinea. Next base: position 20,511 of record JAVLUU010000415.1, read on the forward strand.
TTTATATTTCTTTCTTTCTTTTTTCTTTTTTTTCTTTCTTTCTTTATTCATTCTTTCTTTCTTTTTAATTTCTTTCTTTTTTCTTTCTTTCTTTCTTTCTTTCTTTCCTACGTTCTTTCTTTCTTTCTTTTTTCTTTCTTTCTTCATTCTTTCTTTCTTTTTTACGTTCTTTCTTTCTATTTTCTTTCTTTCTTTATTCTTTCTTTCTTTTTAATTACTTTCTTTCTTTTTTCTTTCTTTCTTACTTTCTTTTTTCTTTCTTTCTTTCTTTCTTTCTTTCCTACGTTCCTTCTTTCTTTCCTACGTTCTTTCTTTCTTTTGTTTTTTTTCTTTCTTTCTTTTTTCTATCTTTCTTTCTTTCTTTTTTTCTTTCTTTCTTTCTTTATTTTTTCTTACTTTCTTTTTTCTTTCTTTCTTTCTTTTTCTTTCTTTCTTTCTTTCTTCTTTCTTTCCTTCTTTCTTTCTCTTTTCTTTCTTTCTTTGTTTCTTTTTAATTTCTTTCTTTCTTTTTTCTTTCTTTCTTTCTTTCGTTCTTTCTTTTTTGTTTCTTTCTTTATTTTTAATTTCTTTCTTTCTTACTTTCTTTCTTTTTTCTTTCTTTTTTACTTTCTTTCTTTCTTCTTTCCTACGTTCTTTCTTTCTTTCTTTCTTTTTTCTTTCTTTCTTTCTTTCTTTCTTTCTTTCTTTCTTTCTTTTTTCTATCTTTCTTTCTTTCTTTTTAATTTCTTTCTTTCTTTTTTCTTTCTTTCTTTCTTTGTAATTTTTTTCCTTCTTTCTTTCTTTCTTTCTTTCTTTCCTACGTTCTATCTTTCTTTCTTTCTTTCTCTCTTTCTTTTTTCTTTCTTTCTATTTAGTTTCTTTCTTTCTTTCTTTCTCTTTTCTTTCTTTTTTCTTTCTTTCTTTCTTTCTTTCTTTCTTTCTTTCCTACGTTCTTTCTTTCTTTCTTTTTTCTTTCTTTTTTCTTTCTTTCTTTCTTTTTTACGTTCTTTCTTTCTTTTATATTTCTTTCTTTCTTTCTTTCTTTCTTTCTTTCTTTCTTTTTTCTTTCTTTCTTTCTTTTTTCTTTCGTTCTTTCTTTCTTTCTTTCTTTTTTTCTTTCTTTCTTTCTTTTTTCTTTCTTTCCTTCTTTTTAATTTCTTTCTTTCTTTTTTCTTTCTTTCTTTCTTTCTTTCTTTCTTTCTTTTTCCTTCTTTCTTTCTTTCTTTTAAATTTCTTTCTTTCTTTCTTTCTTTCTTTCTTTCTTTCCCACGTTCTTTCTTTCTTTCTTTTTTACGTTCTTACTTTCTTTTATATTTCTTTCTTTCTTTTTTCTTTTTTTTCTTTCTTTCTTTCTTCTTTCTTTCTTTCTTTTTAATTTCTTTCTTTTTTCTTTCTTTCTTTCTTTCTTTCTTTCCTACGTTCTTTCTTTCTTTCTTTTTTTCTTTCTTTCTTCATTCTTTCTTTCTTTTTTACGTTCTTTCTTTCTTTTTTCTTTCTTTCTTTATTCTTTCTTTCTTTTTAATTACTTTCTTTCTTTTTTATTTCTTTCTTTCTTTCTTTTTTCTTTCTTTCTTTCTTTCTTTCTTTCTTTCCTACGTTCTTTCTTTCTTTCCTACGTTCTTTCTTTCTTTCTTTCTTTCTTTCTTTTTTCTTTCTTTCTTTCTTTTTTCTTTCTTTCTTTCCTTCTTTTTAATTTCTTTCTTTCTTTTTTCTTTCTTTCTTTCTTACTTTCTTTCTTTTTTCTTTCTTTCTTACTTTCTTTCTTTCTTCTTTCCCAATTTCTTTCTTTCTTTCTTTTTTCTTTCTTTCTTTCTTTCTTTCTTTTTTCTATCTTTCTTTCTTTCTTTTTAATTTCTTTCTTTCTTTTTTTTTCTTTCTTTCTTTTTACTTTCTTTCTTTCTTTCTTTCCTACGTTCTCTCTTTCTTTCTTTTTTTCTTTCTTTCTTTTTTCTTTCTTTCTTTCTTTCTTTCTTTTTTCTTTCTTTCTTTCTTTCTTTATAATTTCTTTCTTTCTTTCTTTCTTTCTTTCTTTCTTTCTTTCTTTCTTTCTTTCTTTCTTTCCTACGTTCTTTCTTTCTTTCTTCTTTCTTTCTTCTTTCTTTCTTTCTTTTTTACGTTCTTTCTTTCTTCTTTACGTTCTTTCTTTCTTTTATATTTCTTTCTTTCTTTCTTTCTTTCTTTCTTTTTTCTTTCTTTCATTCTTTCTTTCTTTTTTCTTTCATTCTTTCTTTCTTTCTTTCTTTTTTCTTTCTTTCTTTCTTTCTTTCTTTCATTTTTCTTTCTTTCTTTCTTTCTTTTTAATTTCTTTCTTTCTTTCTTTCTTTCTTTCTTTCTCTCTTTCTTTCCTAAGTTCTTTCTTTCTTTTTTCTTTCTTTCTTTCTTTCTTTCTTTCTTTCTTTCTTTCTTTCTTTTTTCTTTCTTTTTAATGTCTTCCTTTCTTTCTTTCTTTCTTTCTTTCTTTTTTCTTTCTTTCTTTCTTTCTTTCTTTTTTCTTTCTTTCTTTCTTTCTTTCTTTCTTTCCTACCTTCTTTCTTTCTTTCTTTTTTTCTTTCTTTCTTCATTCTTTCTTTCTTTTTTACGTTCTTTCTTTCTTTTTTCTTTCTTTCTTTATTCTTTCTTTCTTTTTAATTTCTTTCTTTCTTTTTTCTTTCTTCCTTTCTTTTTTCTTTCTTTCTTTCTTTCTTTCTTTCTTTCTTTCTTTCTTTCTTTCTTTCCTACGTTCTTTCTTTCTTTCCTACCTTCTTTCTTTCTTTCCTTTTTTTTTCTTTCTTTCTTTTTTCTTTCTTTCTTTCTTTCTTTCTTTCTTTCTTTCTTTCTTTTTCTTTCTTTCTTTCTTTTTTCTTTCTGTCTTTCTTTCTTTTTAGTTTCTTTCTTTCTTTTTTCTTTCTTTCTTTCTTTCTTTCTTTCTTTTTTCTTTCTTTCTTTCTAGTTTCTTTCTTTCTTTTTTCTTTCTTTCTTTCTTTTTAATTTGTTTCTTTCTTTTTAATTTCTTTCTTTCTTTCTTTTTTCTTTCTTTCTTTCTTTCTTTTTTCTTACTTTCTTTTTTCTTTCTTTCTTTCTTTTTCTTTCTTTCTTTTTTCTTGCTTTCTTTCTTTCTTTTTTCTTTCTTTCTTTCTTTTTTCTTTCTTTCTTTCTTTCTTTTTTCTTACTTTCTTTTTTCTTTCTTTCATTCTTTTTCTTTCTTTTTTCTTTCTTTCTTTCTTTCTTTCTTTCTTTTTTCTTTCTTTCTTTCTTTCTTTCTTTCTTTCTTTCTTTTTTCTTTCTTTCTTTCTTTCTTTTTTCTTTCTTTCTTTCTTTCTTTCTTTCCTACGTTCTTTCTTTCTTTCTTTCTTTTTTCTTTCTTTCTTTCTTTTTAATTTCTTTCTTTCTTTTTAATTTCTTTCTTTCTTTCTTTTTTTTTTCTGTCTTTCTTTCTTTCTTTCTTTCTTTTTTCTTTCTTTCTTTCTTTCTTTTTTCATTTGTTCTTTCTTTCTTTCTTTCTTTTTATCTTTCTTTCTTTTTTCTTTCGTTCTTTCTTTCTTTTTTATTTCTTTTTTTCTCTTTCTTTCTTTCTTTCTTTCTTTTTTCTTTCTTTCTTTCTCTGTTTCTTTTTAATTTCTTCCTTTCTTTCTTTCTTTCCTTCCTACGTTCTTTCTTTCTTTCTTTTTTTCTTTCTTTCTTCTTTCTTACTTTCTTTCTTTCCTACGTTCTTTCTTTCTTTCTTTCTTTCCTTTTTCTTTTTTGTTTCTTTCTTTCTTCTTTCTTTCTTTCTTTCTTTCTTTTTAATTTCTTTCTTTCTTTTTTCTTTCTTTCTTTCCTTTTTCTTTCTTTCTTTCTTTTTTCTTTCTTTCTTTTCTTTCTTTCTTCCTTTCTTTCTTTCTTTCTTACTTTTTTGTTTATTTCTTTCTTTCTTTCTTTCTTACTTTTGTGTTTCTTTCTTTCTTTCTTTCTCTCTTTTTTCTATCTTTCTTTCTTTCTTTTTAATTTCTTTATTTCTTTCTTTTTTCTTTCTTTCTTTCTTTTTAATCTCTTTCTTTCTTTCTTTTTTCTTTTTTTCTTTCTTTATTCTTTCTTTCTTTCTTTCTTTTTAATTTCTTTCTTTCATTTTCTTTCTTTCTTTCTTTCTTTTTTCTTTCTTTCTTTCTTTCTTTCTTTCTTTCTTTCCTACGTTCTTTCTTTCTTTCTTTCCTACGTTCTTTCTTTCTTTTTTTCTTTCTTTCTTTTTTCCTTCTTTCTTTCTTTTTTCTTTCTTTCTTTCTCTCTTTCTTTTTAATTTCTTTCTTTCTTTCTTTCCTTCCTACGTTCTTTCTTTCTTTCTTTTTTCTTTCTTTCTTCTTTCTTTCTTTCTTTCCTACGTTCTTTCTTTCTTTCTTTCTTTCCTTTTTCTTTCTTTCTTTCCTTCTTTTTTCTTTCTTTCCTTCTTTCAGATTTTTAATTTATATCTTTCTTTTTTCTTTCTTTCTTTCTTTCTTTCTTTCTTTTTAATTTCTTTCTTTCTTTTTTCTTTCTTTCTTTCTTTCTTTCTTTCCTACGTTCTTTCTTTCTTTCTTTCCTACGTTCTTTCTTTCTTTCTTTTTTTTTCTTTCTTTCTTTTTTCTTTCTTTCTTTCTTTTTTCTTTCTTTCTTTCTTTCTATCTTTCTTTCTTTCTTTCTTTCTTTTTTCTTTCTTTCCTTTTAATTCTTTCTTTCTTTCTTTCTTTCTTTCTTTCTTTCTTTCCTACATTCTTTCTTTCTTTCTTTTTTCTTTCTTTCTTCTTTCTTTCTTTCTTTTTACGTTATTTCTTTCTTTTATATTTCTTTCTTTCTTTCTTTCTTTCTTTCTTTTCTTTTTTCTTTCTTTTAATGTCCTTTCTTTCTTTCTTTCTTTCTTTCTTTCTTTTTTCTTTTTTCTTTCTTTCTTTATTCTTTCTTTCTTTTAATTTCTTTCTTTTTTCTTTCTTTCTTTCTTTCTTTTTTCTTTCTTTCCTTCTTTCTTTCATTCCTACGTTCTTTCTTTCTTTCTTTTTTTCTTTCTTTCTTCATTCTTTCTTCTTTTTTACGTTCTTTCTTTCTTTTTTCTTTCTTTCTTTATTCTTTCTATCTTTTTAATTTCTTTCTTTCTTTTTCTTTCTTTCTTTCTTTTTCTTTCTTTCTTTCTTTCTTTCCTACGTTCTTTCTTTCTTTCGTTTTTTTCTTTCTTTCTTTTTTCTTTCTTTCTTTCTTTCTTTCTTTCTTTCTTTCTTTCTTTCTTTTTCTTTCTTTCTTTCTTTTTTCTTTCTGTCTTTCTTTCTTTCTTTTTAGTTTCTTTCTTTCTTTCTCTTTTCTTTCTTTTTTCTTTCTTTCTTTCTTTCTTTCTTTTTAGTTTCTTTCTTTCTTTTTTCTTTCTTTCTTTCTTTTTTCTTTCTTTCATTCTTTCTTTTTTTTTCTTTCTTTCTTTTTAATTTGTTTCTTTCTTTTTAATTTTTTTTCTTTCTTGCTTGCTTTTTTCTTTCTTTCTTTCTTTTTTCTTACTTTCTTTCTTTTTTCTTTCTTTCTTTCTTTCTTTTTCTTTCTTTCTTTTTTCTTTCTTTCTTTCTTTCTTTTTTCTTTCTTTCTTTCTTTCTTTTTACTTTCTTTCTTTCTTTCTTTCTTTTCTTTCTTTTTTTCTTTTTAATTTCTTTCTTTCTTTCTTTCTTTTTAATTTTTCTTTCTTTCTTTCTTTCTTTCTTTCTTTTTTATCTCTTTCTTTCTTTTTTCTTTCTTTCTTTCTTTCTTTCTTTTTTCTTTTTTTCTTTCTTTCTTTATTCTTTCTTTTTTTATTTTTAATTTCTTTCTTTTTTCTTTCTTTTTTTCTTTCTTTTTTCTTCTTTCTTTCTTTCTTTCCTACGTTCTTCCTTTCTTTCTTTTTTTCTTTCTTTCTTCATTCTTTCTTTCTTTTTTACGTTCTTTCTTTCATTTTCTTTCTTTCTTTATTCTTTCTTTCTTTTTAATTCTTTCTTTCTTTTTTCTTTCTTTCTTTCTTTTTTCTTTCTTTCTTTCTTTCTTTCTTTCTTTTTAACTTCTTTCTTTCTTTTTTCTTTCTTTCTTTCTTTCTTTCTTTCTTTCCTACGTTCTTTCTTTCTTTCTTTTATCTTTCTTTCTTCTTTCTTTCTTTCTTTCTTTTTAATTTCTTTCTTTTTTCTTTCTTTCTTTCTTTCTTTTTTCTTTCTTTCTTTCTTTTTAATTTCTTTCTTTCTTTCTTTCTTTCCTACGTTCTTTCTTTCTTTGTTTTTTTCTTTCTTTCTTCTTTCTTTCTTTCTTTCTTTTTAATTTCTTTCTTTCTTTTTTCTTCTTTCTTTCTTTCTTTCTTTCTTTCTTTCTTTCTTTCTTTCTTTCTTTTTTCTTTCTTTCTTTCTTTTTAATGTCTTTTTTTCTTTTCTTTCTTTCTTTCTTTCCTACGTTCTTTTTTCTTTCTTTTTTCTTCTTTCTTTCTTTCTTTTTTCTTTATTTCTTTCTTTCTTTCTTTTTAATTTCTTTCTTTCTTTTTTCTTTCTTTCTTTCTTTTTCTTTCTTTCTTTCTTTCTTTCTTTCTTTTTCTTTCTTTTTCCTTTCTTTCTTTCTTTCTTTCTTTTTTCTTTCTTTCCTTCTTTTTAATTTCTTTATTTGTTTCTTTCTAACATTCTTTCTATCTTTCTTACTTTCTTTCTTTCTTTCTTTCCTACGTTCTTTCTTTCTTTCTTTTTATTTCATTCTTTCTTCTTTCTTTCCTACGTTCTTCTTTCTTTCTTTTTTTCTTCTTTCTTTTTTCTTTCTTTCTTTTTAATTTCTTTCTTTCTTTCTTTCTTTCCTACGTTCTTTCTTTCTTTCTTTTTTTTCTTTCTTTATTTTTTCTTTCTTTCTTTCTTTCTTTTTAATTTCTTTCTTTCTTTCTTTCTTTCTTTCTTTCTTTCTTTCTATCTTCTTTCTTTCTTTCTTTTTTACGTTCTTTCTTTCTTTTTTCATTTTTCTTTCTTTCTTTACTCTTTCTTTCTTTCTTTTTAATTTCTTTCTTTCTTTTTAATTTTTTCTTTCTTTCTTTCTTTCTTTCTTTCTTTT
>JAVLUU010000415.1:42500-45000 GCA_032206185.1 Columba guinea
ATGTTTCTTTCTTTCTTTCTTTCTTTTTTCTTTCTTTCTGTCTTTCTTTCTTTCTTTCTTTTTAATTTCTTTCTTTCTTTCTTTCTTTCTATGTTCCTTTCTATCTTTTTTCTTTCTTTCCTACGTTCTTTCTTTCTTTCTTTTTTCTTTCTTTTTTCTTTCTTTCTTTCTTTCTTTATTTTTTCTTTCTTTCTTTCTTTCTTTCTTTCTTTCTTTCTTTCTTTCTTTCTTTCTTTCCTACGTTCTTTCTTTCTTTCTTTCCTACGTTCTTTCTTTCTTTTTTTTCTTTCTTTCTTTTTTCTTTCTTTCTTTCTTTTTTCTTTCTTTCTTTCTCTCTTTCTTTTTAATTGCTTTCTTTCTTTCTTTCCTTCCTACTTTCTTTCTTTCTTTCTTTTTTCTTTCTTTCTTCTTTCTTTCTTTCTTTCCTACGTTCTTTCTTTCTTTCTTTCTTTCCTTTTTCTTTCTTTCTTTCCTTCTTTTTTCTTTCTTTCTTTCTTTCATCTTTTTAATTTATTTCTTTCTTTTTTCTTTCTTTCTTTCTTTCTTTCTTTCTTTTTAATTTCTTTCTTTCTTTTTTCTTTCTTTCTTTCTTTCTTTCCTACGTTCTTTCTTTCTTTTTTCTTTCTTTCTTCTTTCTTTCTTTCTTTCTTTTTAATTTCTTTCTTTCATTTTCTTTCTTTCTCTCTTTCTTTTTTCTTTCTTTCTTTCTTTCTTTCTTTCCTACGTTCTTTCTTTCTTTCTTTCCTACGCTCTTTCTTTCTTTCTTTTTTTTCTTTCTTTCTTTTTTCTTTCTTTCTTTCTTTTTTCTTTCTTTCTTTCTCTCTTTCTTTTTAATTTCTTTCTTTCTTTCTTTTCTTCCTACGTTCTTTCTTTCTTTCTTTTTTCTTTCTTTCTTATTTCTTTCTTTCTTTCCTACGTTCTTTCTTTCTTTCTTTCTTTCCTTTTTCTTTCTTTCTTTCCTTCTTTTTTCTTTCTTTCTTTCTTTCATCTTTTTAATTTATTTCTTTCTTTTTTCTTTCTTTCTTCTTTCTTTCTTTCTTTCTTTTTAATTTCTTTCTTTTTTCTTTCTTTCTTTCTTTCATTTTCTTTCTTTCTTTCTTTTTAATTTCTTTCTATCTTTCTTTCTTTCCTACGTTCTTTCTTTCTTTCTTTTTTTCTTTCTTTCTTCTTTCTTTCTTTCTTTTTAATTTCTTTCTTTCTTTTTTCTTTCTTTCTTTCTTTCTTTTTAATGTCTTTTTTTCTTTCTTTCTTTCTTTCTTTCCTACGTTCTTTTATCTTTCTTTTTTCTTTCTTTCTTTCTTTCTTTTTTCTTTATTTCTTTCTTTCTTTCTTTTTAATTTTTTTCTTTCTTTTTTCTTTCTTTGTTTCTTTTTCTTTCTTTCTTTCTTTCTTTCTTTTTCTTTCTTTTTTCTTTCTTTCTTTCTTTTTTCTTTCTTTCCTTCTTTTTAATTTCTTTATTTGTTTCTTTCTAACATTCTTTCTATCTTTCTTACTTTCTTTCTTTCTTTCTTTCCTACGTTCTTTCTTTCTTTCTTTTTTATTTCATTCTTTCTTTCTTTCTTTCTTTCCTACGTTCTTTCTTTCTTTCTTTTTTTTTCTTTCTTTATTTTTTCTTTCTTTCTTTCTTTCTTTTTAATTTCTTTCTTTCTGTCTTTCTTTCTTTCTTTCTACCTTCTTTCTTTCTTTCTTTCCTACGTTCTTTCTTTCTTTCTTTTTTTTTCTTTCTTTCTTTATTCTTTCTTTCTTTTTAATTTCTTTCTTTCTTTTTTCTTTCTTTCTTTTTTCTTTCTTTCTTTCTTTCTTTCTTTCTTTCTTTCTTTCTTTCTTTCTTTCTTTCTTTCCTACGTTTTTTCTTTCTTTCTTTCCCACGTTCTTTCTTTCTTTCTTTTTTTTTCTTTCTTTCTTTTTTCTTTCTTTCTTTCTTTCTTTCTTTTTTCTTTCTTTCTTTCTCTCTTTCTTTTTAATTTCTTTCTTTCTTTCTTTCTTTCTTTTTTCTTTCTTTCTTTCTTTTTTCTTTCTTTCTTTTTTCTTTCTTTCTTTCTTTCTTTCTTTCTTTCTTTTTTCTTTCTTTCTTTCTTTTTTCTTTCTTTCTTTCTTTCTTTTTTCTTTCTTTCTTTCCTTCTTTTTAATTTCTTTCTTTCTTTTTTCTGTCTTTCTTTCTTACTTTCTTTCTTTTTTCTTTCTTTCTTACTTTCTTTCTTTCTTCTTTCCCACATTCTTTCTTTCTTTCTTTTTTCTTTCTTTCTTTCTTTCTTTCTTTTTTCTATCTTTCTTTCTTTCTTTTTAATTTCTTTCTTTTTTTTTCTTTCTTTCTTTTTAATTTCTTTCTTTCTTTCTTTCTTTCCTACGTTCTCTCTTTCTTTCTTTTTTTCTTTCTTTAATTTTTCTTTCTTTATTTCTTTCTTTCTTTCTTTTTTCTTTCTTTCTTTCTTTCTTTTTAATTTCTTTCTTTCTTTCTTTCTTTCTTTCTTTCTTTCTTTCCTACGTTCTTTCTTTCTTT
>JAVLUU010000415.1:50000-52500 GCA_032206185.1 Columba guinea
CTTTCTTTCTTTCTTTCTTTCCTACGTTCTTTTTTTCTTTCTTTCTTTCTTTCTTTTTCTTTCTTTCTTTCTTTCTTTCTTTTTCTTTCTTTTTTCTTTCTTTCTTTCTTTCTTTCTTTCTTTCTTTCTTTCTTTCTTTCTTTCTTTCTTTTTTCTTTCTTTCCTTCTTTTTAATTTCTTTATTTGTTTCTTTCTAACTTTCTTTCTATCTTTCTTACTTTCTTTCTTTCTTTCTTTCCTACGTTCTTTCTTTCTTTCTTTTTTATTTCATTCTTTCTTTCTTTTTAATTTCTTTCTTTCTTTCTTTTTTCTTTCTTTCTTTCGTTTTAATTTCTTTCGTTCTTTCTTTCTTTCTTTCCTACGTTCTTTCTTTCTTTCTTTTTTTTTCTTTCTTTATTTTTTCTTTCTTTCTTTCTTTCTTTTTAATTTCTTTCTTTCTTTCTATCTTCTTTCTTTCTTTCTTTTTTACGTTCTTTCTTTTTTCTTTTTTTTTTCTTTCTTTATTCTTTCTTTCTTTTTTCTCTTTCTTTCTCTCTTTCTTTTTAATTTCTTTCTTTCTTTCTTTCTTTCTTTTTTCTTTCTTTCGTTCTTTTTTCTTTCTTTCTTTTTTCTTTCTTTCTTTCTTTCTTTCTTTCTTTCTTTCTTTCTTTCTTCTTTCTTTCTTTCTTTTTTCTTTCTTTATTTCTTTCTTTTTTCTTTCCTTCTTTCCTTCTTTTTAATTTCTTTCTTTATTTTTTCTTTCTTTCTTTCTTACTTTCTTTCTTTTTTCTTTCTTTCTTACTTTCTTTCTTTCTTCTTTCCCACATTCTTTCTTTCTTTCTTTTTTCTTTCTTTCTTTCTTTCTTTCTTTTTTCTATCTTTCTTTCTTTCTTTTTAATTTCTTTCTTTCTTTTTTTTTCTTTCTTTCTTTTTAGTTTCTTTCTTTCTTTCTTTCTTTCCTACGTTCTCTCTTTCTTTCTTTTTTTCTTTCTTTCTTTTTTCTTTCTTTATTTCTTTCTTTCTTTTTTCTTTCTTTCTTTCTTTTTAATTTCTTTCTTTCTTTCTTTCTTTCTTTCTTTCTTTCTTTCTTTCCTACGTTCTTTCTTTCTTTCTTCTTTCTTTCTTCTTTCTTTCTTTCTTTTTTACGTTCTTTCTTTCTTTTTTACGTTCTTTCTTTCTTTTATATTTCTTTCTTTGTTTCTTCCTTTCTTTTTTCTTTCTTTCTTTCTTTTTTCTTTCTTTCTTTTTTCTTTCTTTCTTTCTTTCTTTCTTTCTTTCTTTCTTTTTTTTTCTTTCTTTCTTTCTTTCCTACGTTCTTTCTTTCTTTCTTTTTTCTTTCTTTCTTCTTTCTTTCTTTCTTTTTTACGTTCTTTCTTTCTTTTATATTTTTTTCTTTCTTTCTTCCTTTCTTTCTTTTTTCTTTCTTTTTAATGTCTTTCTTTCTTTCTTTCTTTCTTTCTTTCTTTCTTTTTTCTCTTTTTCTTTCTTTCTTTATTCTTTCTTTCTTTCTTTCATTCCTACGTTCTTTCTTTCTTTCTTTTTTTCTTTCTTTCTTCATTCTTTCTTTCTTTTTTACGTTCTTTCTTTTTTCTTTCTTTCTTTATTCTTTCTTTCTAATTTCTTTCTTTCTTTTTTCTTTCTTTATTTCTTTTTTCTTTCTTTCTTTCTTTCTTTCTTTTTCTTTCTTTCTTTCTTTTTTCTTTCTGTCTTTCTTTCTTTCTATTTAGTTTCTTTCTTTCTTTTTTCTTTCTTTCTTTCTTTCTTTCTTTTTTCTTTCTTTCTTTCTTTTTAGTTTCTTTCTTTCTTTTTTCTTTCTTTCTTTCTTTTTTCTTTCTTTCTTTCTTTTTTCTTTCTTTCTTTCTTTTTTTTTTCTTTCTTTCTTTCTTTTTAATTTGTTTCTTTCTTTTTAATTTCTTTCTTTCTTTCTTTCTTTTTTCTTTCTTTCTTTCTTTCTTTCTTTTTTCTTACTTTCTTTGTTTTTCTTTCTTTCTTTCTTTCTTTTTCTTTCTTTCTTTTTTCTTTCTTTCTTTCTTTCTTTCTTTTTTCTTTCTTTCCTTGATTCTTTATTCTTTCTTTCTTTCTTTTTAATTTCTTTCTTTCTTTTTTCTTTCTTTCTTTCTTCTCTCTTTCTTTCTTTCTTTCTTTCTTTCTTTCTTTCTCTCTTTCCGACGTTCTTTCTTTCTTTCTTTTCTACGTTCTTTCTTTCTTTTTTTTTCTTTCTTTTTTCTTTCTTTCTTTCTTTCTTTCTTTCTTTTTCTTTCTTTCTTTCTTTCTTTCATTTTAATTTCTTTCTTTCTTTCTTTCTTTCTTTCTTTTTTCTTTCTTTCTTTCTTTTTTCTTTCTTTCTTTCTTTCTTTCTTTTTAATTTCTTTCTTTCTTTTTTCTTTCTTTCTTTCTTTTTTCTTTCTTTCTTTTTTTCTTTTTTCTCTCTTTCTTTCTTTCGTTCTTTCTTTTTTGTTTCTTTCTTTCTTTTTAATTTCTTTCTTTCTTTCTTTTTTCTTTCTTTCTTTCTTTTTCTTTC
>JAVLUU010000415.1:62500-65000 GCA_032206185.1 Columba guinea
TTTCTTTTTTCTTTCTGTCTTTCTTTCTTTCTATTTAGTTTCTTTCTTTCTTTTTTCTTTCTTTCTTTCTTTCTTTCTTTTTTCTTTCTTTCTTTCTTTTTAGTTTCTTTCTTTCTTTTTTCTTTCTTTCTTTCTTTTTTCTTTCTTTCTTTCTTTTTTCTTTCTTTCTTTCTTTCTTTTTTTTTCTTTCTTTCTTTCTTTTTAATTTGTTTCTTTCTTTTTAATTTCTTTCTTTCTTTCTTTCTTTTTTCTTTCTTTCTTTCTTTCTTTCTTTTTTCTTACTTTCTTTGTTTTTCTTTCTTTCTTTCTTTCTTTTTCTTTCTTTCTTTTTTCTTTCTTTCTTTCTTTCTTTCTTTTTTCTTTCTTTCCTTGATTCTTTATTCTTTCTTTCTTTCTTTTTAATTTCTTTCTTTCTTTTTTCTTTCTTTCTTTCTTCTCTCTTTCTTTCTTTCTTTCTTTCTTTCTTTCTTTCTCTCTTTCCGACGTTCTTTCTTTCTTTCTTTTCTACGTTCTTTCTTTCTTTTTTTTCTTTCTTTTTTCTTTCTTTCTTTCTTTCTTTCTTTCTTTCTTACTTTCTTTCTTTTTCTTTCTTTCTTTCTTTCTTTCATTTTAATTTCTTTCTTTCTTTCTTTCTTTCTTTCTTTTTTCTTTCTTTCTTTCTTTTTTCTTTCTTTCTTTCTTTCTTTCCTTTTAGTTTCTTTCTTTCTTTTTTCTTTCTTTCTTTCTTTTTTCTTTCTTTCTTTTTTTCTTTTTTCTCTCTTTCTTTCTTTCGTTCTTTCTTTTTTGTTTCTTTCTTTCTTTTTAATTTTTTTCTTTCTTTCTTTTTTCTTTCTTTCTTTCTTTTTCTTTCCTTCTTTCTTTCTTTCTTTTTTCTTTCTTTCTTTCTTTTTAATTTCTTTCTTTTTAATTTCTTTCTTTCTTTCTTTCTTTCTTTCTTTCTTTCTTTCTTTCTTTCATTTTTCCTTCTTTCTTTCTTTCTTTCTTTCTTTTTTCTTTCTTTCTTTCTTTCTTTTTAATGTCTTTCTTTCATACTTTCTTTCTTTCTATCTTTGTTTCTTTCTTTCTTTCTTTCTATCTTTGTTTCTTTCTTTCTTTCTTTCTTTCCTACGTTCTTTTTTTCTTTCTTTTTTCTTTCTTTCTTTCTTACTTTCTTTCTTTCTTTCTTTTTTCTTTCTTTCTTTCTTTCTTTCATTCTTTCTTTTTAATTTCTTTCTTTCTTTCTTTCTTTCTTTCTATGTTTCTTTCTTTCTTTCTTTCTTTTTTCTTTCTTTCTGTCTTTCTTTCTTTCTTTCTTTTTAATTTCTTTCTTTCTTTCTTTCTTTCTATGTTTCTTTCTTTCTTTCTTTCTTTCTTTCCTACGTTCTTTCTTTCTTTCTTTCCTACGTTCTTTCTTTCTTTTTTTTCTTTCTTTCTTTTTTCTTTCTTTCTTTCTTTTTTCTTTCTTTCTTTCTCTCTTTCTTTTTAATTGCTTTCTTTCTTTCTTTCCTTCCTACTTTCTTTCTTTCTTTTTTCTTTCTTTCTTCTTTCTTTCTTTCTTTCCTACGTTCTTTCTTTCTTTCTTTCTTTCCTTTTTCTTTCTTTCTTTCCTTCTTTTTTCTTTCTTTCTTTCTTTCATCTTTTTAATTTATTTCTTTCTTTTTTCTTTCTTTCTTTCTTTCTTTCTTTCTTTTTAATTTCTTTCTTTCTTTTTTCTTTCTTTCTTTCTTTCTTTCTTTCCTACGTTCTTTCTTTCTTTTTTCTTTCTTTCTTCTTTCTTTCTTTCTTTCTTTTTAATTTCTTTCTTTCATTTTCTTTCTTTCTCTCTTTCTTTTTTCTTTCTTTCTTTCTTTCTTTCTTTCCTACGTTCTTTCTTTCTTTCTTTCCTACGCTCTTTCTTTCTTTCTTTTTTTTTCTTTCTTTCTTTTTTCTTTCTTTCTTTCTTTTTTCTTTCTTTCTTTCTCTCTTTCTTTTTAATTTCTTTCTTTCTTTCTTTTCTTCCTACGTTCTTTCTTTCTTTCTTTTTTCTTTCTTTCTTATTTCTTTCTTTCTTTCCTACGTTCTTTCTTTCTTTCTTTCTTTCCTTTTTCTTTCTTTCTTTCCTTCTTTTTTCTTTCTTTCTTTCTTTCATCTTTTTAATTTATTTCTTTCTTTTTTCTTTCTTTCTTCTTTCTTTCTTTCTTTCTTTTTAATTTCTTTCTTTTTTCTTTGTTTCTTTCTTTCATTTTCTTTCTTTCTTTCTTTTTAATTTCTTTCTATCTTTCTTTCTTTCCTACGTTCTTTCTTTCTTTCTTTTTTTCTTTCTTTCTTCTTTCTTTCTTTCTTTTTAATTTCTTTCTTTCTTTTTTCTTTCTTTCTTTCTTTCTTTTTAATGTCTTTTTTTCTTTCTTTCTTTCTTTCTTTCCTACGTTCTTTTTTCTTTCTTTTTTCTTTCTTTCTTTCTTTCTTTTTTCTTTATTTCTTTCTTTCTTTCTTTTTAATTTCTTTCTTTCTTTTTTCTTTCTTTCTTTCTTTTTCTTTCTTT
>JAVLUU010000415.1:80000-90000 GCA_032206185.1 Columba guinea
TTCTTCTTTCTTTCTTTCTTTCTTTTTAATTTCTTTCTTTCTTTTTTCTTTCTTTCTTTCTTTCTTTCTTTCTTTCTTTCTTTCTTTCTTTTTTCTTTCTTTCTTTCTTTCTTTTTAATGTCTTTTTTTCTTTCTTTCTTTCTTTCTTTCCTACGTTCTTTTTTCTTTCTTTTTTCTTTCTTTCTTTCTTTTTTTCTTTCTTTCTTTCTTTCTTTCTTTCTTTCTTTTTTCTTTCTTTCCTTCTTTTTAATTTCTTTATTTGTTTCTTTCTAACATTCTTTCTATCTTTCTTACTTTCTTTCTTTTTTCTTTCCTACGTTCTTTCTTTCTTTCTTTTTTATTTCATTCTTTCTTTCTTTTTAATTTCGTTCTTTCTTTCTTTTTTCTTTCTTTCTTTCTTTTTAATTTCTTTCTTTCTTTCTTTCTTTCTTTCTATCTTCTTTCTTTCTTTTTTACGTTCTTTCTTTCTTTTTTCATTTTTCTTTCTTTCTTTATTCTTTCTTTCTTTCTTTTTAATTTCTTTCTTTTTTCTTTCTTTCTTTTTTCTTTCTTTCTTTCTTTCTTTCTTTCTTTCTTTCCTACGTTCTTTCTTTCTTTCCCACGTTCTTTCTTTCTTTCTTTTTTTTTCTTTCTTTCTTTTTTCTTTCTTTCTTTCTTTCTTTCTTTTTTCTTTCTTTCTTTCTCTCTTTCTTTTTAATTTCTTTCTTTCTTTCTTTCTTTCTTTTTTCTTTCTTTCTTTCTTTTTTCTTTCTTTCTTTTTTCTTTCTTTCTTTCTTTCTTTCTTTCTTTTTTCTTTCTTTCTTTTTTTCTTTCTTTCTTTCTTTCTTTTTTCTTTCTTTCCTTCCTTCTTTTTAATTTCTTTCTTTCTTTTTTCTTTCTTTCTTTCTTACTTTCTTTCTTTTTTCTTTCTTTCTTACTTTCTTTCTTTCTTCTTTCCCACATTCTTTCTTTCTTTCTTTTTTCTTTCTTTCTTTCTTTCTTTCTTTTTTCTATCTTTCTTTCTTTCTTTTTACTTTCTTTCTTTCTTTTTTTTTCTTTCTTTCTTTTTAATTTCTTTCTTTCTTTCTTTCTTTCCTACGCTCTCTTTCTTTCTTTTTTTCTTTCTTTAATTTTTCTTTCTTTATTTCTTTCTTTCTTTCTTTTTTCTTTCTTTCTTTCTTTCTTTTTAATTTCTTTCTTTCTTTCTTTCTTTCTTTCTTTCTTTCCTACGTTCTTTCTTTCTTTCTTCTTTCTTTCTTCTTTCTTTCTTTCTTTTTTACGTTCTTTCTTTCTTTTTTACGTTCTTTCTTTCTTTTATATTTCTTTCTTTTCTCTTTCTTTCTTTCTTTCTTTCTTTCTTTTTTCTTTCTTTCTTTCGTTCTTTTTTCTTTCGTTCTTTCTTTCTTTCTTTCTTTCTTTATTTCTTTCTTTCTTTCATTCTTTCTTTCTTTTTTCTTTCTTTCCTTCTTTTTAATTTCTTTCTTTCTTTTTTCTTTCTTTCTTTCTTTCTTTCTTTTTTCTTTCTTTCTTTCTTTCTTTTTAATTTCATTCTTTCTTTCTTTCTTTCTTTCTTTCTTTCTTTCTTTCCTACGTTCTTTCTTTCTTTTTTCTTTCTTTCTTCTTTCTTTCTTTCTTTTTTACGTTCTTTCTTTCTTTTATTTTTTTTCTTTCTTTCTTCCTTTCTTTCTTTTTTCTTTCTTTTTAATGTCTTTCTTTCTTTCTTTCTTTCTTTCTTTCTTTTTTCTTTTTTCTTTCTTTCTTTATTCTTTCTTTCTTTCTTTTTAATTTCTTTCTTTTTTCTTTCTTTCTTTTTTCTTTCTTTCTTTCTTTCTTTCTTTCCTACGTTCTTTCTTTCTTTCTTTTTTTCTTTCTTTCTTCATTCTTTCTTTCTTTTTTACATTCTTTCTTTCTTTTTTCTTTCTTTCTTTTCTCTTTCTTTCTTTCTTTCTTTCTTTCTTTTTTCTTTCTTTCTTTCTTTCTTTTTTCTTTCGTTCTTTCTTTCTTTCTTTCTTTCTTTCTTTATTTCTTTCTTTCTTTCTTTCTTTCTTTCTTTTTTCTTTCTTTCCTTCTTTTTAATTTCTTTCTTTTTTCTTTCTTTCTTTCTTTCTTTCTTTTTTCTTTCTTTCTTTCTTTCTTTTTAATTTCATTCTTTCTTTCTTTCTTTCTTTCTTTCTTTCTTTCTTTCCTACGTTCTTTCTTTCTTTTTTCTTTCTTTCTTCTTTCTTTCTTTCTTTTTTACGTTCTTTCTTTCTTTTATTTTTTTTCTTTCTTTCTTCCTTTCTTTCTTTTTTCTTTCTTTTTAATGTCTTTCTTTCTTTCTTTCTTTCTTTCTTTCTTTTTTCTTTTTTCTTTCTTTCTTTATTCTTTCTTTCTTTCTTTTTAATTTCTTTCTTTTTTCTTTCTTTCTTTTTTCTTTCTTTCTTTCTTTCTTTCTTTCCTACGTTCTTTCTTTCTTTCTTTTTTTCTTTCTTTCTTCATTCTTTCTTTCTTTTTTACATTCTTTCTTTCTTTTTTCTTTCTTTCTTTATTCTTTCTTTCTTTTTAATTTCTTTCTTTCTTTTTTCTTTCTTTCTTTCTTTTTTCTTTCTTTCTTTCTTTCTTTCTTTCTTTCCTACGTTCTTTCTTTCTTTCCTACGTTCTTTCTTTCTTTCGTTTTTTTCTTTCTTTCTTTTTTCTTTCTTTCTTTCTTTCTTTCTTTCTTTCTTTCTTTTTCTTTCTTCCTTTCTTTTTTCTTTCTGTCTTTCTTTCTATTTAGTTTCTTTCTTTCTTTTTTCTTTCTTTCTTTCTTTCTTTCTTTTTCTTTCTTTCTTTCTTTTTAGTTTCTTTCTTTCTTTTTTCTTTCTTTCTTTCTTTTTTTTTTCTTTCTTTCTTTTTTCTTTCTTTCTTTCTTTCTTTTTTTTTTCTTTCTTTCTTTCTTTTTAATTTGTTTCTTTTTAATTTCTTTCTTTCTTTCTTTCTTTTTTCTTTCTTTCTTTCTTTCTTTTTTCTTACTTTCTTTCTTTTTTATTTCTTTCTTTCTTTCTTTTTCATTCTTTCTTTTTTATTTCTTTCTTTTTTCTTTCTTTCTTTGTTTCTTTATTCTTTCTTTCTTTCTTTTTAATTTCTTTCTTTCTTTTTTCTTTCTTTCTTTCTTTTTTCTTTCTTTCTTTCTTTCTTTCTTTCTTTCTCTCTTTCCGACGTTCTTTCTTTCTTTCTTTTCTACGTTCTTTCTTTCTTTTTTTTTTCTTTCTTTTTTCTTTCTTTCTTTCTTTCTTTCTTTCTTTCTTTTTTCTTTCTTTCTTTCTTTCTTTCATTTTAATTTCTTTCTTTCTTTCTTTCTTTCTTTTTTCTTTTTTCTCTCTTTCTTTCTTTCGTTCTTTCTTTTTTGTTTCTTTCTTTCTTTTTAATTTCTTTCTTTCTTTCTTTTTTCTTTCTTTCTTTCTTTTTCTTTCCTTCTTTCTTTCTTTCTTTTTTCTTTCTTTCTTTCTTTTTAATTTCTTTCTTTCTTTTTAATTTCTTTCTTTCTTTCTTTCTTTTTTCTTTCTTTCTTTCGTTCTTTCTTCTTTCTTTCTTTCTTTCTTTTTTCTTTCTTTCTTTCTTTCTTTCTTTTTAATTTCTTTCTTTCTTTCTTTCTTTCTTTCTTTCTTTCCTACGTTCTTTCTTTCTTTCTTCTTTCTTTCTTCTTTCTTTCTTTCTTTTTTACGTTCTTTCTTTCTTTTTTACGTTCTTTCTTTCTTTTATATTTCTTTCTTTCTTTTCTCTTTCTTTCTTTCTTTCTTTCTTTCTTTTTTCTTTCTTTCTTTCTTTCTTTTTTCTTTCGTTCTTTCTTTCTTTCTTTCTTTCTTTATTTCTTTCTTTCTTTCATTCTTTCTTTCTTTTTTCTTTCTTTCCTTCTTTTTAATTTCTTTCTTTTTTCTTTCTTTCTTTCTTTCTTTCTTTTTTCTTTCTTTCTTTCTTTCTTTTTAATTTCTTTCTTTCTTTCTTTCTTTCTTTCTTTCTTTCCTACGTTCTTTCTTTCTTTTTTCTTTCTTTCTTCTTTCTTTCTTTCTTTTTTACGTTCTTTCTTTCTTTTATTTTTTTTCTTTCTTTCTTCCTTTCTTTCTTTTTTCTTTCTTTTTAATGTCTTTCTTTCTTTCTTTCTTTCTTTCTTTCTTTTTTCTTTTTTCTTTCTTTCTTTATTCTTTCTTTCTTTCTTTTTAATTTCTTTCTTTTTTCTTTCTTTCTTTTTTCTTTCTTTCTTTCTTTCTTTCTTTCCTACGTTCTTTCTTTCTTTCTTTTTTTCTTTCTTTCTTCATTCTTTCTTTCTTTTTTACATTCTTTCTTTCTTTTTTCTTTCTTTCTTTATTCTTTCTTTCTTTTTAATTTCTTTCTTTCTTTTTTCTTTCTTTCTTTCTTTTTTCTTTCTTTCTTTCTTTCTTTCTTTCTTTCTTTCCTACGTTCTTTCTTTCTTTCCTACGTTCTATCTTTCTTTCGTTTTTTTCTTTCTTTCTTTTTTCTTTCTTTCTTTCTTTCTTTCTTTCTTTCTTTCTTTCTTTCTTTTTCTTTCTTCCTTTCTTTTTTCTTTCTGTCTTTCTTTCTTTCTATTTAGTTTCTTTCTTTCTTTTTTCTTTCTTTCTTTCTTTCTTTCTTTTTCTTTCTTTCTTTCTTTTTAGTTTCTTTCTTTCTTTTTTCTTTCTTTCTTTCTTTTTTTTTTCTTTCTTTCTTTTTTCTTTCTTTCTTTCTTTCTTTTTTTTTTCTTTCTTTCTTTCTTTTTAATTTGTTTCTTTTTAATTTCTTTCTTTCTTTCTTTCTTTTTTCTTTCTTTCTTTCTTTCTTTTTTCTTACTTTCTTTCTTTTTTATTTCTTTCTTTCTTTCTTTTTCATTCTTTCTTTTTTATTTCTTTCTTTTTTCTTTCTTTCTTTGTTTCTTTATTCTTTCTTTCTTTCTTTTTAATTTCTTTCTTTCTTTTTTCTTTCTTTCTTTCTTTTTTCTTTCTTTCTTTCTTTCTTTCTTTCTTTCTCTCTTTCCGACGTTCTTTCTTTCTTTCTTTTCTACGTTCTTTCTTTCTTTTTTTTTTCTTTCTTTTTTCTTTCTTTCTTTCTTTCTTTCTTTCTTTCTTTTTTCTTTCTTTCTTTCTTTCTTTCATTTTAATTTCTTTCTTTCTTTCTTTCTTTCTTTTTTCTTTTTTCTCTCTTTCTTTCTTTCGTTCTTTCTTTTTTGTTTCTTTCTTTCTTTTTAATTTCTTTCTTTCTTTCTTTTTTCTTTCTTTCTTTCTTTTTCTTTCCTTCTTTCTTTCTTTCTTTTTTCTTTCTTTCTTTCTTTTTAATTTCTTTCTTTCTTTTTAATTTCTTTCTTTCTTTCTTTCTTTTTTCTTTCTTTCTTTCGTTCTTTCTTCTTTCTTTCTTTCTTTCTTTTTTCTTTCTTTCTTTCTTTCTTTCTTTTTAATTTCTTTCTTTCTTTCTTTCTTTCTTTCTTTCTTTCCTACGTTCTTTCTTTCTTTCTTCTTTCTTTCTTCTTTCTTTCTTTCTTTTTTACGTTCTTTCTTTCTTTTTTACGTTCTTTCTTTCTTTTATATTTCTTTCTTTCTTTTCTCTTTCTTTCTTTCTTTCTTTCTTTCTTTTTTCTTTCTTTCTTTCTTTCTTTTTTCTTTCGTTCTTTCTTTCTTTCTTTCTTTCTTTATTTCTTTCTTTCTTTCATTCTTTCTTTCTTTTTTCTTTCTTTCCTTCTTTTTAATTTCTTTCTTTTTTCTTTCTTTCTTTCTTTCTTTCTTTTTTCTTTCTTTCTTTCTTTCTTTTTAATTTCTTTCTTTCTTTCTTTCTTTCTTTCTTTCTTTCTTTCCTACGTTCTTTCTTTCTTTTTTCTTTCTTTCTTCTTTCTTTCTTTCTTTTTTACGTTCTTTCTTTCTTTTATTTTTTTTCTTTCTTTCTTCCTTTCTTTCTTTTTTCTTTCTTTTTAATGTCTTTCTTTCTTTCTTTCTTTCTTTCTTTTTTCTTTTTTCTTTCTTTCTTTATTCTTTCTTTCTTTCTTTTTAATTTCTTTCTTTTTTCTTTCTTTCTTTTTTCTTTCTTTCTTTCTTTCTTTCTTTCCTACGTTCTTTCTTTCTTTCTTTTTTTCTTTCTTTCTTCATTCTTTCTTTCTTTTTTACATTCTTTCTTTCTTTTTTCTTTCTTTCTTTATTCTTTCTTTCTTTTTAATTTCTTTCTTTCTTTTTTCTTTCTTTCTTTCTTTTTTCTTTCTTTCTTTCTTTCTTTCTTTCTTTCTTTCCTACGTTCTTTCTTTCTTTCCTACGTTCTTTCTTTCTTTCGTTTTTTTCTTTCTTTCTTTTTTCTTTCTTTCTTTCTTTCTTTCTTTCTTTCTTTCTTTCTTTCTTTTTCTTTCTTCCTTTCTTTTTTCTTTCTGTCTTTCTTTCTTTCTATTTAGTTTCTTTCTTTCTTTTTTCTTTCTTTCTTTCTTTCTTTCTTTTTCTTTCTTTCTTTCTTTTTAGTTTCTTTCTTTCTTTTTTCTTTCTTTCTTTCTTTTTTTTTTCTTTCTTTCTTTTTTCTTTCTTTCTTTCTTTCTTTTTTTTTTCTTTCTTTCTTTCTTTTTAATTTGTTTCTTTTTAATTTCTTTCTTTCTTTCTTTCTTTTTTCTTTCTTTCTTTCTTTCTTTTTTCTTACTTTCTTTCTTTTTTATTTCTTTCTTTCTTTCTTTTTCATTCTTTCTTTTTTATTTCTTTCTTTTTTCTTTCTTTCTTTGTTTCTTTATTCTTTCTTTCTTTCTTTTTAATTTCTTTCTTTCTTTTTTCTTTCTTTCTTTCTTTTTTCTTTCTTTCTTTCTTTCTTTCTTTCTTTCTCTCTTTCCGACGTTCTTTCTTTCTTTCTTTTCTACGTTCTTTCTTTCTTTTTTTTTTCTTTCTTTTTTCTTTCTTTCTTTCTTTCTTTCTTTCTTTCTTTTTTCTTTCTTTCTTTCTTTCTTTCATTTTAATTTCTTTCTTTCTTTCTTTCTTTCTTTTTTCTTTTTTCTCTCTTTCTTTCTTTCGTTCTTTCTTTTTTGTTTCTTTCTTTCTTTTTAATTTCTTTCTTTCTTTCTTTTTTCTTTCTTTCTTTCTTTTTCTTTCCTTCTTTCTTTCTTTCTTTTTTCTTTCTTTCTTTCTTTTTAATTTCTTTCTTTCTTTTTAATTTCTTTCTTTCTTTCTTTCTTTTTTCTTTCTTTCTTTCGTTCTTTCTTCTTTCTTTCTTTCTTTCTTTTTTCTTTCTTTCTTTCTTTCTTTCTTTTTAATTTCTTTCTTTCTTTCTTTCTTTCTTTCTTTCTTTCCTACGTTCTTTCTTTCTTTCTTCTTTCTTTCTTCTTTCTTTCTTTCTTTTTTACGTTCTTTCTTTCTTTTTTACGTTCTTTCTTTCTTTTATATTTCTTTCTTTCTTTTCTCTTTCTTTCTTTCTTTCTTTCTTTCTTTTTTCTTTCTTTCTTTCTTTCTTTTT
Organism: Columba guinea; assembly: GCA_032206185.1. NCBI lineage: Eukaryota > Metazoa > Chordata > Aves > Columbiformes > Columbidae > Columba > Columba guinea. The sequence goes on from JAVLUU010000415.1 coordinate 87,396, forward strand.
TCTTTCGTTCTTTCTTTCTTTCTTTCTTTCTTTCTTTATTTCTTTCTTTCTTTCTTTCTTTCTTTCTTTTTTCTTTCTTTCCTTCTTTTTAATTTCTTTCTTTTTTCTTTCTTTCTTTCTTTCTTTCTTTTTTCTTTCTTTCTTTCTTTCTTTTTAATTTCATTCTTTCTTTCTTTCTTTCTTTCTTTCTTTCTTTCTTTCCTACGTTCTTTCTTTCTTTTTTCTTTCTTTCTTCTTTCTTTCTTTCTTTTTTACGTTCTTTCTTTCTTTTATTTTTTTTCTTTCTTTCTTCCTTTCTTTCTTTTTTCTTTCTTTTTAATGTCTTTCTTTCTTTCTTTCTTTCTTTCTTTCTTTTTTCTTTTTTCTTTCTTTCTTTATTCTTTCTTTCTTTCTTTTTAATTTCTTTCTTTTTTCTTTCTTTCTTTTTTCTTTCTTTCTTTCTTTCTTTCTTTCCTACGTTCTTTCTTTCTTTCTTTTTTTCTTTCTTTCTTCATTCTTTCTTTCTTTTTTACATTCTTTCTTTCTTTTTTCTTTCTTTCTTTATTCTTTCTTTCTTTTTAATTTCTTTCTTTCTTTTTTCTTTCTTTCTTTCTTTTTTCTTTCTTTCTTTCTTTCTTTCTTTCTTTCCTACGTTCTTTCTTTCTTTCCTACGTTCTTTCTTTCTTTCGTTTTTTTCTTTCTTTCTTTTTTCTTTCTTTCTTTCTTTCTTTCTTTCTTTCTTTCTTTTTCTTTCTTCCTTTCTTTTTTCTTTCTGTCTTTCTTTCTATTTAGTTTCTTTCTTTCTTTTTTCTTTCTTTCTTTCTTTCTTTCTTTTTCTTTCTTTCTTTCTTTTTAGTTTCTTTCTTTCTTTTTTCTTTCTTTCTTTCTTTTTTTTTTCTTTCTTTCTTTTTTCTTTCTTTCTTTCTTTCTTTTTTTTTTCTTTCTTTCTTTCTTTTTAATTTGTTTCTTTTTAATTTCTTTCTTTCTTTCTTTCTTTTTTCTTTCTTTCTTTCTTTCTTTTTTCTTACTTTCTTTCTTTTTTATTTCTTTCTTTCTTTCTTTTTCATTCTTTCTTTTTTATTTCTTTCTTTTTTCTTTCTTTCTTTGTTTCTTTATTCTTTCTTTCTTTCTTTTTAATTTCTTTCTTTCTTTTTTCTTTCTTTCTTTCTTTTTTCTTTCTTTCTTTCTTTCTTTCTTTCTTTCTCTCTTTCCGACGTTCTTTCTTTCTTTCTTTTCTACGTTCTTTCTTTCTTTTTTTTTTCTTTCTTTTTTCTTTCTTTCTTTCTTTCTTTCTTTCTTTCTTTTTTCTTTCTTTCTTTCTTTCTTTCATTTTAATTTCTTTCTTTCTTTCTTTCTTTCTTTTTTCTTTTTTCTCTCTTTCTTTCTTTCGTTCTTTCTTTTTTGTTTCTTTCTTTCTTTTTAATTTCTTTCTTTCTTTCTTTTTTCTTTCTTTCTTTCTTTTTCTTTCCTTCTTTCTTTCTTTCTTTTTTCTTTCTTTCTTTCTTTTTAATTTCTTTCTTTCTTTTTAATTTCTTTCTTTCTTTCTTTCTTTTTTCTTTCTTTCTTTCGTTCTTTCTTCTTTCTTTCTTTCTTTCTTTTTTCTTTCTTTCTTTCTTTCTTTCTTTTTAATTTCTTTCTTTCTTTCTTTCTTTCTTTCTTTCTTTCCTACGTTCTTTCTTTCTTTCTTCTTTCTTTCTTCTTTCTTTCTTTCTTTTTTACGTTCTTTCTTTCTTTTTTACGTTCTTTCTTTCTTTTATATTTCTTTCTTTCTTTTCTCTTTCTTTCTTTCTTTCTTTCTTTCTTTTTTCTTTCTTTCTTTCTTTCTTTTTTCTTTCGTTCTTTCTTTCTTTCTTTCTTTCTTTATTTCTTTCCTTCTTTCATTCTTTCTTTCTTTTTTCTTTCTTTCCTTCTTTTTAATTTCTTTCTTTTTTCTTTCTTTCTTTCTTTCTTTCTTTTTTCTTTCTTTCTTTCTCTCTTTTTAATTTCTTTCTTTCTTTCTTTCTTTCTTTCTTTCTTTCCTACGTTCTTTCTTTCTTTTTTCTTTCTTTCTTCTTTCTTTCTTTCTTTTTTACGTTCTTTCTTTCTTTTATTTTTTTTCTTTCTTTCTTCCTTTCTTTCTTTTTTCTTTCTTTTTAATGTCTTTCTTTCTTTCTTTCTTTCTTTCTTTCTTTTTTCTTTTTTCTTTCTTTCTTTATTCTTTCTTTCTTTCTTTTTAATTTCTTTCTTTTTTCTTTCTTTCTTTTTTCTTTCTTTCTTTCTTTCTTTCTTTCCTACGTTCTTTCTTTCTTTCTTTTTTTCTTTCTTTCTTCATTCTTTCTTTCTTTTTTACATTCTTTCTTTCTTTTTTCTTTCTTTCTTTATTCTTTCTTTCTTTTTAATTTCTTTCTTTCTTTTTTCTTTCTTTCTTTCTTTTTTCTTTCTTTCTTTCTTTCTTTCTTTCTTTCTTTCCTACGTTCTTTCTTTCTTTCCTACGTTCTTTCTTTCTTTCGTTTTTTTCTTTCTTTCTTTTTTCTTTCTTTCTTTCTTTCTTTCTTTCTTTCTTTCTTTCTTTTTCTTTCTTCCTTTCTTTTTTCTTTCTGTCTTTCTTTCTTTCTATTTAGTTTCTTTCTTTCTTTTTTCTTTCTTT
>JAVLUU010000415.1:105000-110000 GCA_032206185.1 Columba guinea
TTCTTTCTTTTTTCTTTCTTTCTTTCTTTCTTTTTCTTTCTTTCTTTTTTCTTTCTTTCTTTCTTTCTTTTTTCTTTCTCTCTTTCTTTCTTTTTACTTTCTTTCTTTCTTTCTTTTCTTTCTTTTTTTCTTTTTAATTTCTTTCTTTCTTTCTTTCTATCTTTTTAATTTTTCTTTCTTTCTTTCTTTCTTTCTTTTTTCTTTCTTTCTTTCTCTTTTCTTTCTTTCTTTCTTTCTTTCTTTTTTCTTTTTTTCTTTCTTTATTCTTTCTTTTTTTATTTTTAATTTCTTTCTTTTTCTTTCTTTCTTTCTTTCTTTTATCTTCCTTTCTTTCTTTCTTTCTTTCCTACGTTCTTTCTTTCTTTCTTTTTTTCTTTCTTTCTTCATTCTTTCTTTCTTTTTTACGTTCTTTCTTTCATTTTCTTTCTTTCTTTATTCTTTCTTTCTTTTTAATTTCTTTCTTTTTTTTCTTTCTTTCTTTCTTTTTTCTTTCTTTCTTTCTTTCTTTCTTTCTTTCCTACATTCTTTCTTTCTTTCCTACGTTCTTTCTTTCTTTCGTTTTTTTTCTTTCTTTCTTTTTTCTTTCTTTCTTTCTTTCTTTTTCTTTCTTTCTTTCTTTTTTCTTTCTGTCTTTCTTTCTTTCTTTTTAGTTTCTTTCTTTCTTTTTTCTTTCTTTCTTTCTTTCTTTCTTTCTTTTTTCTTTCTTTCTATCTTTTTAGTTTCTTTATTTCTTTTTTCTTTCTTTCTTTTTTCTTTCTTTTTTCTTTGTTTTTTTTTTCTTTCTTTCTTTCTTTTTAATTTGTTTCTTTCTATTTAATTTCTTTCTTTCTTTCTTTCTTTTTTTTTCCTTTCTTTCTTTCTTTTTTCTTACTTTCTTTTTTCTTTCTTTCTTTCTTTTTTTTTCTTTCTTTCATTTTAATTTCTTTCTTTCTTTCTTTTTTCTTTCTTTCTTTCTTTTTAATTTTTCTTTCTTTCTTTCTTTCTTTTTTCTTTTTTCTTTCTTTCTTTCTTTCTTTTTTCTTTCTTTCTTTCTTTCCTACGTTCTTTCTTTCTTTCTTTTTAATTTCTTTCTTTCTTTTTAATTTCTTTCTTTCTTTTTAATTTCTTTATTTCTTTCTTTTTTCTTTCTTTCTTTCTTTCTTTTTTCTTTCTTTCTTTCTTTCCTTTTAATTTCTTTCTTTCTTTCTTTCTTTCTTTCTTTATTTCTTTCCTTCTTTCTTTCTTTATTTCTTTTTTCTTTCTTTCTTTCTTTTTTCTTTCTTTCTTTCTTTCTTTCTTTTTTATTTCTTTCTTTCTTTTTTCTTTCTTTCTTTGTTTCTTTATTCTTTCTTTCTTTCTTTTTAATTTCTTTCTTTCTTTTTTCTTTCTTTCTTTTTTCTTTTTTTCTGTCTTTCTTTATTTCTTTCTTACGTTCTTTCTTTCTTTTTTTTTCTTTCTTTCTTTCTTTATTTCTTTCTTTTTTCTTTATTTCTTTCTCTCTTTCTTTCTCTCTTCCTTTTTAATTTCTTTCTTCTTTCTTTCTTTCTTTCCTACGTTCTTTCTTTCTTTCTTTCTTTTTTCTTTCTTTCTTTCGTTCTTTCTTTTTTCTTTCTTTCTTTCTTTCTTTCTTTTTAATTTCTTTCTTTCTATTTTCTTTCTTTCTTTCTTTTTAGTTTCTTTATTTCTTTTTTCTTTCTTTCTTTTTTCTTTCTTTTTTTCTTTGCTTTTTTTCTTTCTTTCTTTTTTTTAATTTGTTTCTTTCTTTTTAATTTCTTTCTTTCTTTCTTTCTTTTTTTTTTCTTTCTTTCTTTTTTCTTACTTTCTTTCTTTTTTCTTTCTTTCTTTCTTTCTTTCTTTCTTTCCTACATTCTTTCTTTCTTTCCTACGTTCTTTCTTTCTTTCGTTTTTTTTCTTTCTTTCTTTTTTCTTTCTTTCTTTCTTTCTTTTTCTTTCTTTCTTTCTTTTTTCTTTCTGTCTTTCTTTCTTTCTTTTTAGTTTCTTTCTTTCTTTTTTCTTTCTTTCTTTCTTTCTTTCTTTCTTTTTTCTTTCTTTCTATCTTTTTAGTTTCTTTATTTCTTTTTTCTTTCTTTCTTTTTTCTTTCTTTTTTCTTTGTTTTTTTTTTCTTTCTTTCTTTCTTTTTAATTTGTTTCTTTCTATTTAATTTCTTTCTTTCTTTCTTTCTTTTTTTTTCCTTTCTTTCTTTCTTTTTTCTTACTTTCTTTTTTCTTTCTTTCTTTCTTTTTTTTTCTTTCTTTCATTTTAATTTCTTTCTTTCTTTCTTTTTTCTTTCTTTCTTTCTTTTTAATTTTTCTTTCTTTCTTTCTTTCTTTTTTTCTTTTTTCTTTCTTTCTTTCTTTCTTTTTTCTTTCTTTCTTTCTTTCCTACGTTCTTTCTTTCTTTCTTTTTAATTTCTTTCTTTCTTTTTAATTTCTTTCTTTCTTTTTAATTTCTTTATTTCTTTCTTTTTTCTTTCTTTCTTTCTTTCTTTTTTCTTTCTTTCTTTCTTTCCTTTTAATTTCTTTCTTTCTTTCTTTCTTTCTTTCTTTATTTCTTTCCTTCTTTCTTTCTTTATTTCTTTTTTCTTTCTTTCTTTCTTTTTTCTTTCTTTCTTTCTTTCTTTCTTTTTTATTTCTTTCTTTCTTTTTTCTTTCTTTCTTTGTTTCTTTATTCTTTCTTTCTTTCTTTTTAATTTCTTTCTTTCTTTTTTCTTTCTTTCTTTTTTCTTTTTTTCTGTCTTTCTTTATTTCTTTCTTACGTTCTTTCTTTCTTTTTTTTTCTTTCTTTCTTTCTTTATTTCTTTCTTTTTTCTTTATTTCTTTCTCTCTTTCTTTCTCTCTTCCTTTTTAATTTCTTTCTTCTTTCTTTCTTTCTTTCCTACGTTCTTTCTTTCTTTCTTTCTTTTTTCTTTCTTTCTTTCGTTCTTTCTTTTTTCTTTCTTTCTTTCTTTCTTTCTTTTTAATTTCTTTCTTTCTATTTTCTTTCTTTCTTTCTTTTTAGTTTCTTTATTTCTTTTTTCTTTCTTTCTTTTTTCTTTCTTTTTTTCTTTGCTTTTTTTCTTTCTTTCTTTTTTTTAATTTGTTTCTTTCTTTTTAATTTCTTTCTTTCTTTCTTTCTTTTTTTTTTCTTTCTTTCTTTTTTCTTACTTTCTTTCTTTTTTCTTTCTTTCTTTCTTTCTTTTTCTTTCTTTCTTTTTAATTTCTTTCTTTCTTTCTTTTTTCTTTCTTTCTTTCTTTTTAATTTTTTCTTTCTTTTTAATTTCTTTCTTTCTCTCTTTTTTCTTTCTTTCTTTCTTTCTTTCCTTCTTTCTTTCTTTCTTTCTTTTTCCTTTCTTTCTTTCTTTCTTTCTTTTTAATGTCTTTCTTTCTTTCTTTCTTTCTTTCTATCTTTTTTCTTTCCTTCCTACGTTCTTTTTTTCTTTCTTTTTTCTTTCTTCCTTTCTTTCTTTCTTTCCTTTTTCTTTCTTTCTTTCTTTCTTTCTTTTTAATATCTTTCTTTCTTTTTAATTTCTTTCTTTTTTCTTTCTTTCTTTCTTTTTTCTCTCTTTCTTTCTTTTTTCTTTCTTGACTTTCTTTCTTTCTTTCCTACGTTCTTTCTTCCTTTCTTTTTTCTTTCTTTCTTTCTTTCTTTCTTTTTTTCTTTTTTCTATCATTCTTTCTTTCTTTTTAATTTCTTTCTTTCTCTCTTTTTTCTTTCTTTCTTTCAATTTCTTTCTTTCTTTCTTTCTTTCTTTCTTTCTTTCTTTCTTTCTTTCTTTCCTGTTTCTTTCTTTCTTTCCTTCTTTTTTCTTTCTTTCTTTCTTTCATCTTTTTAATTTATTTCTTTCTTTTTTCTTTCTTTCTTTCTTTCTTTCTTACTTTTTAATTTCTTTCTTTCTTTTTTCTTTCTTTCTTTCTTTCTTTCTTTCTTTCCTACGTTCTTTCTTTCTTTCTTTTTTCTTTCTTTCTTCTTTCTTTCTTTCTTTTTAATTTCTTTCTTTCATTTTCTTTCTTTCTTTCTTTATTTCTTTCTTTCTTTCTTTCTTTCTTTCTTTCTTTCCTACGTTCTTTCTTTCTTTCTTTTTTTTCCTTTCTTTCTTTTTTCTTTCTTTCTTTCTTTTTTCTTTCTTTCTTTCTCTCTTTCTTTTTAATTTCTTTCTTTCTTTCTTTTCTTCCTACGTTCTTTCTTTCTTTCTTTTTTCTTTCTTTCTTCTTTCTTTCTTTCTTTCCTACGTTCTTTCTTTCTTTCTTTCTTTCCTTTTTCTTTCTTTCTTTCCTTCTTTTTTCTTTCTTTCTTTCTTTCATCTTTTTAATTTATTTCTTTCTTTTTTCTTTCTTTCTTCTTTCTTTCTTTCTTTCTTTTTAATTTCTTTCTTTTTTCTTTCTTTCTTTCTTTCTTTCTTTTTTCTTTCTTTCTTTCTTTTTAATTTCTTTCTTTCTTTCTTTCTTTCCTACGTTCTTTCTTTCTTTCTTATTTTCTTTCTTTCTTCTTTCTTTCTTTCTTTCTTTTTAATTTCTTTCTTTCTTTTTTCTTTCTTTCTTTCTTTCTTTCTTTCTTTCTTTCTTTCTTTCTTTCTTTCTTTTTTCTTTCTTTCTTTCTTTCTTTTTTCTTTCTTTTTTCTTTCTTTCTTTCTTTCTTTCTTTCTTTCTTTCTTTCTTTTTTCTTTCTTTCTTTTTTCTTTCTTTCCTTCTTTTTAATTTCTTTATTTGTTTCTTTCTAACTTTCTTTCTATCTTTCTTACTTTCTTTCTTTTTTCTTTCCTACGTTCTTTCTTTCTTTCTTTTTTATTTCATTCTTTCTTTCTTTTTAATTTCGTTCTTTCTTTCTTTTTTCTTTCATTCTTTCTTTTTAATTTCTTTCTTTCTTTCTTTCTTTCTTTCTATCTTCTTTCTTTCTTTTTTACGTTCTTTCTTTCTTTTTTCATTTTTCTTTCTTTCTTTATTCTTTCTTTCTTTCTTTTTAATTTCTTTCTTTTTACTTTCTTTCTTTTTTCTTTCTTTCTTTCTTTCTTTCTTTCTTTCTTTCTTTCTTTCCTACGTTCTTT
>JAVLUU010000415.1:115000-120000 GCA_032206185.1 Columba guinea
CTTTCTTTCTTTCTTTCTTTCTTTCTTTTTTCTTTTTTCTTTCTTTCTTTATTCTTTCTTTCTTTTTAATTTCTTTCTTTTTTCTTTCTTTCTTTCTTTCTTTTTTCTTTCTTTCTTTCTTTCTTTCTTTCATTACTACGTTCTTTCTTTCTTTCTTTTTTTCTTTCTTTCTTCATTCTTTCTTTCTTTTTTACGTTCTTTCTTTCTTTTTTCTTTCTTTCTTTATTCTTTCTTTCTTTTTAATTTCTTTCTTTCTTTTTTCTTTCTTTCTTTCTTTTTTCTTTCTTTCTTTCTTTCTTTCCTACGTTCTTTCTTTCTTTCGTTTTTTTTCTTTCTTTCTTTTTTCTTTCATTCTTTCTTTCTTTCTTTCTTTTTCATTCTTTCTTTCTTTTTTCTTTCTGTCTTTCTTTCTTTTTAGTTTCTTTCTTTCTTTCTTTCTCTTTTCTTTCTTTTTTCTTTCTTTCTTTCTTTCTTTTTAGTTTCTTTCTTTCTTTTTTCTTTCTTTCTTTCTTTTTTCTTTCTTTCATTCTTTCTTTTTTTTTCTTTCTTTCTTTTTAATTTGTTTCTTTCTTTTTAATTTCTTTCTTTCTTGCTTGTTTTTTTCTTTCTTTCTTTCTTTCTTTTTTCTTACTTTCTTTCTTTTTTCTTTCTTTCTTTCTTTCTTTTTCTTTCTTTCTTTTTTCTTTCTTTCTTTCTTTCTTTTTTCTTTCTCTCTTTCTTTCTTTTTACTTTCTTTCTTTCTTTCTTTTCTTTCTTTTTTTCTTTTTAATTTCTTTCTTTCTTTCTTTCTATCTTTTTAATTTTTCTTTCTTTCTTTCTTTCTTTCTTTTTTCTTTCTTTCTTTCTCTTTTCTTTCTTTCTTTCTTTCTTTCTTTTTTCTTTTTTTCTTTCTTTATTCTTTCTTTTTTTATTTTTAATTTCTTTCTTTTTCTTTCTTTCTTTCTTTCTTTTATCTTCCTTTCTTTCTTTCTTTCTTTCCTACGTTCTTTCTTTCTTTCTTTTTTTCTTTCTTTCTTCATTCTTTCTTTCTTTTTTACGTTCTTTCTTTCATTTTCTTTCTTTCTTTATTCTTTCTTTCTTTTTAATTTCTTTCTTTTTTTTCTTTCTTTCTTTCTTTTTTCTTTCTTTCTTTCTTTCTTTCTTTCTTTCTTTCCTACATTCTTTCTTTCTTTCCTACGTTCTTTCTTTCTTTCGTTTTTTTTCTTTCTTTCTTTTTTCTTTCTTTCTTTCTTTCTTTTTCTTTCTTTCTTTCTTTTTTCTTTCTGTCTTTCTTTCTTTCTTTTTAGTTTCTTTCTTTCTTTTTTCTTTCTTTCTTTCTTTCTTTCTTTCTTTTTTCTTTCTTTCTATCTTTTTAGTTTCTTTATTTCTTTTTTCTTTCTTTCTTTTTTCTTTCTTTTTTCTTTGTTTTTTTTTTCTTTCTTTCTTTCTTTTTAATTTGTTTCTTTCTATTTAATTTCTTTCTTTCTTTCTTTCTTTTTTTTTCCTTTCTTTCTTTCTTTTTTCTTACTTTCTTTTTTCTTTCTTTCTTTCTTTTTTTTTCTTTCTTTCATTTTAATTTCTTTCTTTCTTTCTTTTTTCTTTCTTTCTTTCTTTTTAATTTTTCTTTCTTTCTTTCTTTCTTTTTTTCTTTTTTCTTTCTTTCTTTCTTTCTTTTTTCTTTCTTTCTTTCTTTCCTACGTTCTTTCTTTCTTTCTTTTTAATTTCTTTCTTTCTTTTTAATTTCTTTCTTTCTTTTTAATTTCTTTATTTCTTTCTTTTTTCTTTCTTTCTTTCTTTCTTTTTTCTTTCTTTCTTTCTTTCCTTTTAATTTCTTTCTTTCTTTCTTTCTTTCTTTCTTTATTTCTTTCCTTCTTTCTTTCTTTATTTCTTTTTTCTTTCTTTCTTTCTTTTTTCTTTCTTTCTTTCTTTCTTTCTTTTTTATTTCTTTCTTTCTTTTTTCTTTCTTTCTTTGTTTCTTTATTCTTTCTTTCTTTCTTTTTAATTTCTTTCTTTCTTTTTTCTTTCTTTCTTTTTTCTTTTTTTCTGTCTTTCTTTATTTCTTTCTTACGTTCTTTCTTTCTTTTTTTTTCTTTCTTTCTTTCTTTATTTCTTTCTTTTTTCTTTATTTCTTTCTCTCTTTCTTTCTCTCTTCCTTTTTAATTTCTTTCTTCTTTCTTTCTTTCTTTCCTACGTTCTTTCTTTCTTTCTTTCTTTTTTCTTTCTTTCTTTCGTTCTTTCTTTTTTCTTTCTTTCTTTCTTTCTTTCTTTTTAATTTCTTTCTTTCTATTTTCTTTCTTTCTTTCTTTTTAGTTTCTTTATTTCTTTTTTCTTTCTTTCTTTTTTCTTTCTTTTTTTCTTTGCTTTTTTTCTTTCTTTCTTTTTTTTAATTTGTTTCTTTCTTTTTAATTTCTTTCTTTCTTTCTTTCTTTTTTTTTTCTTTCTTTCTTTTTTCTTACTTTCTTTCTTTTTTCTTTCTTTCTTTCTTTCTTTTTCTTTCTTTCTTTTTAATTTCTTTCTTTCTTTCTTTTTTCTTTCTTTCTTTCTTTTTAATTTTTTCTTTCTTTTTAATTTCTTTCTTTCTCTCTTTTTTCTTTCTTTCTTTCTTTCTTTCCTTCTTTCTTTCTTTCTTTCTTTTTCCTTTCTTTCTTTCTTTCTTTCTTTTTAATGTCTTTCTTTCTTTCTTTCTTTCTTTCTATCTTTTTTCTTTCCTTCCTACGTTCTTTTTTTCTTTCTTTTTTCTTTCTTCCTTTCTTTCTTTCTTTCCTTTTTCTTTCTTTCTTTCTTTCTTTCTTTTTAATATCTTTCTTTCTTTTTAATTTCTTTCTTTTTTCTTTCTTTCTTTCTTTTTTCTCTCTTTCTTTCTTTTTTCTTTCTTACTTTCTTTCTTTCTTTCCTACGTTCTTTCTTCCTTTCTTTTTTCTTTCTTTCTTTCTTTCTTTCTTTTTTTCTTTTTTCTATCATTCTTTCTTTCTTTTTAATTTCTTTCTTTCTCTCTTTTTTCTTTCTTTCTTTCAATTTCTTTCTTTCTTTCTTTCTTTCTTTCTTTCTTTCTTTCTTTCTTTCTTTCTTTCTTTCCTGTTTCTTTCTTTCTTTCCTTCTTTTTTCTTTCTTTCTTTCTTTCATCTTTTTAATTTATTTCTTTCTTTTTTCTTTCTTTCTTTCTTTCTTTCTTACTTTTTAATTTCTTTCTTTCTTTTTTCTTTCTTTCTTTCTTTCTTTCTTTCTTTCCTACGTTCTTTCTTTCTTTCTTTTTTCTTTCTTTCTTCTTTCTTTCTTTCTTTTTAATTTCTTTCTTTCATTTTCTTTCTTTCTTTCTTTATTTCTTTCTTTCTTTCTTTCTTTCTTTCTTTCTTTCCTACGTTCTTTCTTTCTTTCTTTTTTTTCCTTTCTTTCTTTTTTCTTTCTTTCTTTCTTTTTTCTTTCTTTCTTTCTCTCTTTCTTTTTAATTTCTTTCTTTCTTTCTTTTCTTCCTACGTTCTTTCTTTCTTTCTTTTTTCTTTCTTTCTTCTTTCTTTCTTTCTTTCCTACGTTCTTTCTTTCTTTCTTTCTTTCCTTTTTCTTTCTTTCTTTCCTTCTTTTTTCTTTCTTTCTTTCTTTCATCTTTTTAATTTATTTCTTTCTTTTTTCTTTCTTTCTTCTTTCTTTCTTTCTTTCTTTTTAATTTCTTTCTTTTTTCTTTCTTTCTTTCTTTCTTTCTTTTTTCTTTCTTTCTTTCTTTTTAATTTCTTTCTTTCTTTCTTTCTTTCCTACGTTCTTTCTTTCTTTCTTATTTTCTTTCTTTCTTCTTTCTTTCTTTCTTTCTTTTTAATTTCTTTCTTTCTTTTTTCTTTCTTTCTTTCTTTCTTTCTTTCTTTCTTTCTTTCTTTCTTTCTTTCTTTTTTCTTTCTTTCTTTCTTTCTTTTTTCTTTCTTTTTTCTTTCTTTCTTTCTTTCTTTCTTTCTTTCTTTCTTTCTTTCTTTCTTTTTTCTTTCTTTCCTTCTTTTTAATTTCTTTATTTGTTTCTTTCTAACTTTCTTTCTATCTTTCTTACTTTCTTTCTTTTTTCTTTCCTACGTTCTTTCTTTCTTTCTTTTTTATTTCATTCTTTCTTTCTTTTTAATTTCGTTCTTTCTTTCTTTTTTCTTTCTTTCTTTCTTTTTAATTTCTTTCTTTCTTTCTTTCTTTCTTTCTATCTTCTTTCTTTCTTTTTTACGTTCTTTCTTTCTTTTTTCATTTTTCTTTCTTTCTTTATTCTTTCTTTCTTTCTTTTTAATTTCTTTCTTTTTACTTTCTTTCTTTTTTCTTTCTTTCTTTCTTTCTTTCTTTCTTTCTTTCTTTCTTTCCTACGTTCTTTCTTTCTTTCTTTCCCACGTTCTTTCTTTCTTTCTTTTTTTTTCTTTCTTTCTTTTTTCTTTCTTTCTTTCTTTCTTTCTTTTTTCTTTCTTTCTTTCTCTCTTTCTTTTTAATTTCTTTCTTTCTTTCTTTCTTTCTTTTTTCTTTCTTTCTTTCTTTTTTCTTTCTTTCTTTTTTCTTTCTTTCTTTCTTTCTTTCTTTCTTTTTTCTTTCTTTCTTTTTTTCTTTCTTTCTTTCTTTCTTTTTTCTTTCTTTCCTTCCTTCTTTTTAATTTCTTTCTTTCTTTTTTCTTTCTTTCTTTCTTACTTTCTTTCTTTTTTCTTTCTTTCTTACTTTCTTTCTTTCTTCTTTCCCACATTCTTTCTTTCTTTCTTTTTTCTTTCTTTCTTTCTTTCTTTCTTTTTTCTATCTTTCTTTCTTTCTTTTTACTTTCTTTCTTTCTTTTTTTTTCTTTCTTTCTTTTTAATTTCTTTCTTTCTTTCTTTCTTTCCTACACTCTCTTTCTTTCTTTTTTTCTTTCTTTAATTTTTCTTTCTTTATTTCTTTCTTTCTTTCTTTTTTCTTTCTTTCTTTCTTTCTTTTTAATTTCTTTCTTTCTTTCTTTCTTTCTTTCTTTCTTTCCTACGTTCTTTCTTTCTTTCTTCTTTCTTTCTTCTTTCTTTCTTTCTTTTTTACGTTCTTTCTTTCTT
>JAVLUU010000415.1:130000-135000 GCA_032206185.1 Columba guinea
TTTCTTTTTAATGTCTTTCTTTCTTTCTTTCTTTCTTTCTATCTTTTTTCTTTCCTTCCTACGTTCTTTTTTTCTTTCTTTTTTCTTTCTTCCTTTCTTTCTTTCTTTCCTTTTTCTTTCTTTCTTTCTTTCTTTCTTTTTAATATCTTTCTTTCTTTTTAATTTCTTTCTTTTTTCTTTCTTTCTTTCTTTTTTCTCTCTTTCTTTCTTTTTTCTTTCTTACTTTCTTTCTTTCTTTCCTACGTTCTTTCTTCCTTTCTTTTTTCTTTCTTTCTTTCTTTCTTTCTTTTTTTCTTTTTTCTATCATTCTTTCTTTCTTTTTAATTTCTTTCTTTCTCTCTTTTTTCTTTCTTTCTTTCAATTTCTTTCTTTCTTTCTTTCTTTCTTTCTTTCTTTCTTTCTTTCTTTCCTGTTTCTTTCTTTCTTTCCTTCTTTTTTCTTTCTTTCTTTCTTTCATCTTTTTAATTTATTTCTTTCTTTTTTCTTTCTTTCTTTCTTTCTTTCTTAATTTTTAATTTCTTTCTTTCTTTTTTCTTTCTTTCTTTCTTTCTTTCTTTCTTTCCTACGTTCTTTCTTTCTTTCTTTTTTCTTTCTTTCTTCTTTCTTTCTTTCTTTTTAATTTCTTTCTTTCATTTTCTTTCTTTCTTTCTTTCTTTCTTTCTTTCTTTCTTTCTTTCTTTCCTACGTTCTTTCTTTCTTTCTTTTTTTTTCTTTCTTTCTTTTTTCTTTCTTTCTTTCTTTTTTCTTTCTTTCTTTCTCTCTTTCTTTTTAATTTCTTTCTTTCTTTCTTTTCTTCCTACGTTCTTTCTTTCTTTCTTTTTTCTTTCTTTCTTCTTTCTTTCTTTCTTTCCTACGTTCTTTCTTTCTTTCTTTCTTTCCTTTTTCTTTCTTTCTTTCCTTCTTTTTACTTTCTTTCTTTCTTTCATCTTTTTAATTTATTTCTTTCTTTTTTCTTTCTTTCTTCTTTCTTTCTTTCTTTCTTTTTAATTTCTTTCTTTTTTCTTTCTTTCTTTCTTTCTTTCTTTTTTCTTTCTTTCTTTCTTTTTAATTTCTTTCTTTCTTTCTTTCTTTCCTACGTTCTTTCTTTATTTCTTATTTTCTTTCTTTCTTCTTTCTTTCTTTCTTTCTTTTTAATTTCTTTCTTTCTTTTTTCTTTCTTTCTTTCTTTCTTTCTTTCTTTCTTTCTTTCTTTCTTTCTTTCTTTCTTTTTTCTTTCTTTCTTTCTTTCTTTTTAATGTCTTTTTTTCTTTCTTTCTTTCTTTCTTTCCTACGTTCTTTTTTCTTTCTTTTTTCTTTCTTTCTTTCTTTTTTTCTTTCTTTCTTTCTTTCTTTCTTTCTTTCTTTTTTCTTTCTTTCCTTCTTTTTAATTTCTTTATTTGTTTCTTTCTAACATTCTTTCTATCTTTCTTACTTTCTTTCTTTTTTCTTTCCTACGTTCTTTCTTTCTTTCTTTTTTATTTCATTCTTTCTTTCTTTTTAATTTCGTTCTTTCTTTCTTTTTTCTTTCTTTCTTTCTTTTTAATTTCTTTCTTTCTTTCTTTCTTTCTTTCTTTCTATCTTCTTTCTTTCTTTTTTACGTTCTTTCTTTCTTTTTTCATTTTTCTTTCTTTCTTTATTCTTTCTTTCTTTCTTTTTAATTTCTTTCTTTTTTCTTTCTTTCTTTTTTCTTTCTTTCTTTCTTTCTTTCTTTCTTTCTTTCTTTCCTACGTTCTTTCTTTCTTTCTTTCCCACGTTCTTTCTTTCTTTCTTTTTTTTTCTTTCTTTCTTTTTTCTTTCTTTCTTTCTTTCTTTATTTTTTCTTTCTTTCTTTCTCTCTTTCTTTTTAATTTCTTTCTTTCTTTCTTTCTTTTTTCTTTCTTTCTTTCTTTTTTCTTTCTTTCTTTTTTCTTTCTTTCTTTCTTTCTTTCTTTCTTTTTTCTTTCTTTCTTTTTTTCTTTCTTTCTTTCTTTCTTTTTTCCTTCTTTCCTTCCTTCTTTTTAATTTCTTTCTTTCTTTTTTCTTTCTTTCTTTCTTACTTTCTTTCTTTTTTCTTTCTTTCTTACTTTCTTTCTTCCTTCTTTCCCACATTCTTTCTTTCTTTTTTCTTTCTTTCTTTCTTTCTTTCTTTTTTCTATCTTTCTTTCTTTCTTTTTACTTTCTTTCTTTCTTTTTTTTTCTTTCTTTCTTTTTAATTTCTTTCTTTCTTTCTTTCTTTCCTACGCTCTCTTTCTTTCTTTTTTTCTTTCTTTAATTTTTCTTTCTTTATTTCTTTCTTTCTTTCTTTTTTCTTTCTTTCTTTCTTTCTTTTTAATTTCTTTCTTTCTTTCTTTCTTTCTTTCTTTCTTTCCTACGTTCTTTCTTTCTTTCTTCTTTCTTTCTTCTTTCTTTCTTTCTTTTTTACGTTCTTTCTTTCTTTTTTACGTTCTTTCTTTCTTTTATATTTCTTTCTTTCTTTTCTCTTTCTTTCTTTCTTTCTTTCTTTCTTTTTTCTTTCTTTCTTTCTTTCTTTTTTCTTTCGTTCTTTCTTTCTTTCTTTCTTTATTTCTTTCTTTCTTTCATTCTTTCTTTCTTTTTTCTTTCTTTCCTTCTTTTTAATTTCTTTCTTTCTTTTTTCTTTCTTTCTTTCTTCCTTTCTTTTTTCTTTCTTTCTTTCTTTCTTTTTAATTTCTTTCTTTCTTTCTTTCTTTCTTTCTTTCTTTCTTTCTTTCTTTCCTACGTTCTTTCTTTCTTTTTTCTTTCTTTCTTCTTTCTTTCTTTCTTTTTTACGTTCTTTCTTTCTTTTATTTTTTTTCTTTCTTTCTTCCTTTCTTTCTTTTTTCTTTCTTTTTAATGTCTTTCTTTCTTTCTTTCTTTCTTTCTTTCTTTTTTCTTTTTTCTTTCTTTCTTTATTCTTTCTTTCTTTTTAATTTCTTTCTTTTTTCTTTCTTTCTTTTTTCTTTCTTTCTTTCTTTCTTTCCTACGTTCTTTCTTTCTTTCTTTTTTTCTTTCTTTCTTCATTCTTTCTTTCTTTTTTACATTCTTTCTTTCTTTTTTCTTTCTTTCTTTATTCTTTCTTTCTTTTTAATTTCTTTCTTTCTTTTTTCTTTCTTTCTTTCTTTTTTCTTTCTTTCTTTCTTTCTTTCTTTCTTTCCTACGTTCTTTCTTTCTTTCCTACGTTCTTTCTTTCTTTCGTTTTTTTCTTTCTTTCTTTTTTCTTTCTTTCTTTCTTTCTTTCTTTCTTTTTCTTTCTTTCTTTCTTTTTTCTTTCTGTCTTTCTTTCTTTCTATTTAGTTTCTTTCTTTCTTTTTTCTTTCTTTCTTTCTTTCTTTCTTTTTCTTTCTTTCTTTCTTTTTAGTTTCTTTCTTTCTTTTTTCTTTCTTTCTTTCTTTTTTTTTCTTTCTTTCTTTTTTCTTTCTTTCTTTCTTTCTTTTTTTTTTCTTTCTTTCTTTCTTTTTAATTTGTTTCTTTTTAATTTCTTTCTTTCTTTCTTTCTTTTTTCTTTCTTTCTTTCTTTCTTTTTTCTTACTTTCTTTCTTTTTTATTTCTTTCTTTCTTTCTTTTTCATTCTTTCTTTTTTATCTTTCTTTTTTCTTTCTTTCTTTGTTTCTTTATTCTTTCTTTCTTTCTTTTTAATTTCTTTCTTTCTTTTTTCTTTCTTTCTTTCTTTTTTCTTTCTTTCTTTCTTTCTTTCTTTCTTTCTCTCTTTCCGACGTTCTTTCTTTCTTTCTTTTCTACGTTCTTTCTTTCTTTTTTTTTTCTTTCTTTTTTCTTTCTTTCTTTCTTTCTTTCTTTCTTTCTTTTTTCTTTCTTCTTTCTTTCTTTCATTTTAATTTCTTTCTTTCTTTCTTTCTTTCTTTTTTCTTTTTTCTCTCTTTCTTTCTTTCGTTCTTTCTTTTTTGTTTCTTTCTTTCTTTTTAATTTCTTTCTTTCTTTCTTTTTTCTTTCTTTCTTTCTTTTTCTTTCCTTCTTTCTTTCTTTCTTTTTTCTTTCTTTCTTTCTTTTTAATTTCTTTCTTTCTTTTTAATTTCTTTCTTTCTTTCTTTCTTTTTTCTTTCTTTCTTTCGTTCTTTCTTCTTTCTTTCTTTCTTTCTTTTTTCTTTCTTTCTTTCTTTCTTTCTTTTTAATTTCTTTCTTTCTTTCTTTCTTTCTTTCTTTCTTTCTTTCCTACGTTCTTTCTTTCTTTCTTCTTTCTTTCTTCTTTCTTTCTTTCTTTTTTACGTTCTTTCTTTCTTTTTTACGTTCTTTCTTTCTTTTATATTTCTTTCTTTCTTTTCTCTTTCTTTCTTTCTTTCTTTCTTTCTTTTTTCTTTCTTTCTTTCTTTCTTTTTTCTTTCGTTCTTTCTTTCTTTCTTTCTTTCTTTATTTCTTTCTTTCTTTCATTCTTTCTTTCTTTTTTCTTTCTTTCCTTCTTTTTAATTTCTTTCTTTCTTTTTTCTTTCTTTCTTTCTTTCTTTCTTTTTTCTTTCTTTCTTTCTTTCTTTTTAATTTCTTTCTTTCTTTCTTTCTTTCTTTCTTTCTTTCTTTCCTACGTTCTTTCTTTCTTTTTTCTTTCTTTCTTCTTTCTTTCTTTCTTTTTTACGTTCTTTCTTTCTTTTATTTTTTTTCTTTCTTTCTTCCTTTCTTTCTTTTTTCTTTCTTTTTAATGTCTTTCTTTCTTTCTTTCTTTCTTTCTTTCTTTTTTCTTTTTTCTTTCTTTCTTTATTCTTTCTTTCTTTCTTTTTAATTTCTTTCTTTTTTCTTTCTTTCTTTTTTCTTTCTTTCTTTCTTTCTTTCTTTCCTGCGTTCTTTCTTTCTTTCTTTTTTTCTTTCTTTCTTCATTCTTTCTTTCTTTTTTACATTCTTTCTTTCTTTTTTCTTTCTTTCTTTATTCTTTCTTTCTTTTTAATTTCTTTCTTTCTTTTTTCTTTCTTTCTTTCTTTTTTCTTTCTTTCTTTCTTTCTTTCTTTCTTTCTTTCCTACGTTCTTTCTTTCTTTCCTACGTTCTTTCTTTCTTTCGTTTTTTTCTTTCTTTCTTTTTTCTTTCTTTCTTTCTTTCTTTCTTT
>JAVLUU010000415.1:145000-147500 GCA_032206185.1 Columba guinea
TTCTTTCTTTCCTTCTTTCTTTCTTTCTTTTTTTCTTTCTTTCTTTCTTTCTTTTTAATGTCTTTCTTTCTTTCTTTCTTTCTTTCTTTCTTTTTTCTTTCTTTCTTTCTTTCTTTCTTTCTTTCTTTTTTCTTTCTTCCTTTCTTTCTTTCTTTCTTTTTTCTTTCTTTCTTTCTTTTTAATTTCTATCTTTCTTTCTTTCTTTCTTTCTTTCTATCTTTCTTTCCATCTTTCTTACTTTCTTTCTTTCTTTCTTTCCTACGTTCTTTCTTTCTTTCCTACGTTCTTTCTTTTTTTCTTTTTTTTCTTTCTTTCTTTAATTTCTTTCTTTCTTTCTTTTTAATTTCTTTCTTTCTTTCTTTCTCTTTCTTTCTTTCCTACGTTCTTTCTTTCTTTCTTTCTTTCTTTTTTCTTTCTTTCTTTCTTTCTTTCTTTTTTCTTTCTTTCTTTCTTTCTTTCTTTTTTCTTTCTTTCTTTCTTTCTTTCCTACCTTCTTTCTTTCTTTCTTTTTTTCTTTCTTTCTCCATTCTTTCTTTCATTTTACGTTCTTTCTTTCTTTTTTCTTTCTTTCTTTCTTTCTTTCTTTCTTTCTTTTTTCTTTCTTTTTAATGTCTTTCTTTCTTTCTTTCCTTCTTTCTTTCTTTTTTCTTTCTTTCTTTCTTTCTTTTTTCTTTCTTTCTTTCTTTCTTTCTTTCTTTCCTACCTTCTTTCTTTCTTTCTTTTTTTCTTTCTTTCTTCATTCTTTCTTTCTTTTTTACGTTCTTTCTTTCTTTTTTCTTTCTTTCTTTATTCTTTCTTTCTTTTTAATTTCTTTCTTTCTTTTTTCTTTCTTCCTTTCTTTTTTCTTTCTTTCTTTCTTTCTTTCTTTCTTTCTTTCTTTCTTTCTTTCTTTCTTTCTTTCCTACGTTCTTTCTTTCTTTCCTACGTTCTTTCTTTCTTTCGTTTTTTTTCTTTCTTTCTTTTTTCTTTCTTTCTTTCTTTCTTTCTTTCTTTTTCTTTCTTTCTTTCTTTTTAGTTTCTTTTTTCTTTTTTCTTTCTTTCTTTCTTTTTAATTTGTTTCTTTCTTTTTAATTTCTTTCTTTCTTTCTTTTTTCTTTCTTTCTTTCTTTCTTTTTTCTTACTTTCTTTCTTTTTTCTTTCTTTCTTTCTTTCTTTCTTTCTTTCTTTCTTTCTTTCTTTCTTTCCTACGTTCTTTCTTTCTTTCCTACGTTCTTTCTTTCTTTCGTTTTTTTTCTTTCTTTCTTTTTTCTTTCTTTCTTTCTTTTTTCTTACTTTCTTTTTTCTTTCTTTCTTTCTTTTTCTTTCTTTCTTTTTTCTTTCTTTCTTTCTTTCTTTTTTCTTTCTTTCTTTCTTTCTTTCTTTTTTCTTTCTTTCTTTCTTTCTTTCTTTCTTTTTTCTTTCTTTCTTTCTTTCTTTCTTTCTTTCTTTTTTCTTTCTTTCTTTCTTTCTTTTTTCTTTCTTTCTTTCTTTCTTTCTTTCTTTCCTACGTTCTTTCTTTCTTTCTTTCTTTTTTCTTTCTTTCTTTCTTTTTAATTTCTTTCTTTCTTTTTAATTTCTTTCTTTCTTTCTTTTTTTTTTGTCTTTCTTTCTTTCTTTCTTTCTTTTTTCTTTCTTTCTTTCTTTCTTTTTTCATTCGTTCTTTCTTTCTTTCTTTCTTTCTTTTTATCTTTCTTTCTTTTTTCTTTCGATCTTTCTTTCTTTCTTTCTTTCTTTTTTCTCTTTCTTTCTTTCTTTCTTTCTTTTTTCTTTCTTTCCTTCTTTTTAATTTCTTTCTTTCTTTTTTCTTTCTTTCTTTCTTTCTTTCTTTCTTTCTTTTTTCTTTCTTTCATTCTTTTTAATTTCTTTCTTTCTTTCTTTCTTTCTTTCTTTCTTTCTTTCTTTCTCTCCTACGTTCTTTCTTTCTTTCTTTTTTCTTTCTTTCTTCTTTCTTTCTTTCTTTTTTACGTTCTTTCTTTCTTTTATATTTCTTTCTTTCTTTCTTTCTTTCTTTCTTTTTTCTTTCTTTTTAATGTCTTTCTTTCTTTCTTTCTTTCTTTCTTTCTTTCTTTCTTTCTTTTTTCTTTTTTCTTTCTTTCTTTATTCTTTCTTTCTTTTTAATTTCTTTCTTTTTTCTTTCTTTCTTTCTTTCTTTTTTCTTTCTTTCTTTCTTTCTTTCATTCCTACGTTCTTTCTTTCTTTCTTTTTTTCTTTCTTTCTTCATTCTTTCTTTCTTTTTTACATTCTTTCTTTCTTTTTTCTTTCTTTCTTTATTCTTTCTTTCTTTTTAATTTCATTCTTTCTTTTTTCTTTCTTTCTTTCTTTTTTCTTTCTTTCTTTCTTTCTTTCCTACGTTCTTTCTTTCTTTCGTTTTTTTTCTTTCTTTCTTTTTTCTTTCATTCTTTCTTTCTTTCTTTCTTTTTCATTCTTTCTTTCTTTTTTCTTTCTGTCTTTCTTTCTTTTTAGTTTCTTTCTTTCTTTCTTTCTCTTTTCTTTCTTTTTTCTTTCTTTCTTTCTTTCTTTT
>JAVLUU010000415.1:150000-155000 GCA_032206185.1 Columba guinea
CTCTTTTTTCTTTCTTTCTTTCAATTTCTTTCTTTCTTTCTTTCTTTCTTTCTTTCTTTCTTTCTTTCTTTCTTTCCTGTTTCTTTCTTTCTTTCCTTCTTTTTTCTTTCTTTCTTTCTTTCATCTTTTTAATTTATTTCTTTCTTTTTTCTTTCTTTCTTTCTTTCTTTCTTTCTTTCCTACGTTCTTTCTTTCTTTCTTTTTTCTTTCTTTCTTCTTTCTTTCTTTCTTTTTAATTTCTTTCTTTCATTTTCTTTCTTTCTTTCTTTCTTTCTTTCTTTCTTTCTTTCTTTCTTTCCTACGTTCTTTCTTTCTTTCTTTTTTTTTCTTTCTTTCTTTTTTCTTTCTTTCTTTCTTTTTTCTTTCTTTCTTTCTCTCTTTCTTTTTAATTTCTTTCTTTCTTTCTTTTCTTCCTACGTTCTTTCTTTCTTTCTTTTTTCTTTCTTTCTTCTTTCTTTCTTTCTTTCCTACGTTCTTTCTTTCTTTCTTTCTTTCCTTTTTCTTTCTTTCTTTCCTTCTTTTTTCTTTCTTTCTTTCTTTCATCTTTTTAATTTATTTCTTTCTTTTTTCTTTCTTTCTTCTTTCTTTCTTTCTTTCTTTTTAATTTCTTTCTTTTTTCTTTCTTTCTTTCTTTCTTTCTTTTTTCTTTCTTTCTTTCTTTTTAATTTCTTTCTTTCTTTCTTTCTTTCCTACGTTCTTTCTTTCTTTCTTATTTTCTTTCTTTCTTCTTTCTTTCTTTCTTTCTTTTTAATTTCTTTCTTTCTTTTTTCTTTCTTTCTTTCTTTCTTTCTTTCTTTCTTTCTTTCTTTCTTTCTTTCTTTTTTCTTTCTTTCTTTCTTTCTTTTTAATGTCTTTTTTTCTTTCTTTCTTTCTTTCTTTCCTACGTTCTTTTTTCTTTCTTTTTTCTTTCTTTCTTTCTTTTTTTCTTTCTTTCTTTCTTTCTTTCTTTCTTTCTTTTTTCTTTCTTTCCTTCTTTTTAATTTCTTTATTTGTTTCTTTCTAACATTCTTTCTATCTTTCTTACTTTCTTTCTTTTTTCTTTCCTACGTTCTTTCTTTCTTTCTTTTTTATTTCATTCTTTCTTTCTTTTTAATTTCGTTCTTTCTTTCTTTTTTCTTTCTTTCTTTCTTTTTAATTTCTTTCTTTCTTTCTTTCTTTCTTTCTTTCTATCTTCTTTCTTTCTTTCTTTTTTACGTTCTTTCTTTCTTTTTTCATTTTTCTTTCTTTCTTTATTCTTTCTTTCTTTCTTTTTAATTTCTTTCTTTTTTCTTTCTTTCTTTTTTCTTTCTTTCTTTCTTTCTTTCTTTCTTTCTTTCCTACGTTCTTTCTTTCTTTCTTTCCCACGTTCTTTCTTTCTTTCTTTTTTTTTCTTTCTTTCTTTTTTCTTTCTTTCTTTCTTTCTTTCTTTTTTCTTTCTTTCTTTCTCTCTTTCTTTTTAATTTCTTTCTTTCTTTCTTTCTTTCTTTTTTCTTTCTTTCTTTCTTTTTTCTTTCTTTCTTTTTTCTTTCTTTCTTTCTTTCTTTCTTTCTTTTTTCTTTCTTTCTTTTTTTCTTTCTTTCTTTCTTTCTTTTTTCTTTCTTTCCTTCCTTCTTTTTAATTTCTTTCTTTCTTTTTTCTTTCTTTCTTTCTTACTTTCTTTCTTTTTTCTTTCTTTCTTACTTTCTTTCTTTCTTCTTTCCCACATTCTTTCTTTCTTTCTTTTTTCTTTCTTTCTTTCTTTCTTTCTTTTTTCTATCTTTCTTTCTTTCTTTTTACTTTCTTTCTTTCTTTTTTTTTCTTTCTTTCTTTTTAATTTCTTTCTTTCTTTCTTTCTTTCCTACGCTCTCTTTCTTTCTTTTTTTCTTTCTTTAATTTTTCTTTCTTTATTTCTTTCTTTCTTTCTTTTTTCTTTCTTTCTTTCTTTCTTTTTAATTTCTTTCTTTCTTTCTTTCTTTCTTTCTTTCTTTCCTACGTTCTTTCTTTCTTTCTTCTTTCTTTCTTCTTTCTTTCTTTCTTTTTTACGTTCTTTCTTTCTTTTTTACGTTCTTTCTTTCTTTTATATTTCTTTCTTTCTTTTCTCTTTCTTTCTTTCTTTCTTTCTTTCTTTTTTCTTTCTTTCTTTCTTTCTTTTTTCTTTCGTTCTTTCTTTCTTTCTTTCTTTCTTTATTTCTTTCTTTCTTTCATTCTTTCTTTCTTTTTTCTTTCTTTCCTTCTTTTTAATTTCTTTCTTTCTTTTTTCTTTCTTTCTTTCTTTCTTTCTTTTTTCTTTCTTTCTTTCTTTCTTTTTAATTTCTTTCTTTCTTTCTTTCTTTCTTTCTTTCTTTCTTTCCTACGTTCTTTCTTTCTTTTTTCTTTCTTTCTTCTTTCTTTCTTTCTTTTTTACGTTCTTTCTTTCTTTTATTTTTTTTCTTTCTTTCTTCCTTTCTTTCTTTTTTCTTTCTTTTTAATGTCTTTCTTTCTTTCTTTCTTTCTTTCTTTCTTTTTTCTTTTTTCTTTCTTTCTTTATTCTTTCTTTCTTTCTTTTTAATTTCTTTCTTTTTTCTTTCTTTCTTTTTTCTTTCTTTCTTTCTTTCTTTCTTTCCTACGTTCTTTCTTTCTTTCTTTTTTTCTTTCTTTCTTCATTCTTTCTTTCTTTTTTACATTCTTTCTTTCTTTTTTCTTTCTTTCTTTATTCTTTCTTTCTTTTTAATTTCTTTCTTTCTTTTTTCTTTCTTTCTTTCTTTTTTCTTTCTTTCTTTCTTTCTTTCTTTCTTTCCTACGTTCTTTCTTTCTTTCCTACGTTCTTTCTTTCTTTCGTTTTTTTCTTTCTTTCTTTTTTCTTTCTTTCTTTCTTTCTTTCTTTCTTTCTTTTTCTTTCTTTCTTTCTTTTTTCTTTCTGTCTTTCTTTCTTTCTATTTAGTTTCTTTCTTTCTTTTTTCTTTCTTTCTTTCTTTCTTTCTTTTTCTTTCTTTCTTTCTTTTTAGTTTCTTTCTTTCTTTTTTCTTTCTTTCTTTCTTTTTTTTTTCTTTCTTTCTTTTTTCTTTCTTTCTTTCTTTCTTTTTTTTTTCTTTCTTTCTTTCTTTTTAATTTGTTTCTTTTTAATTTCTTTCTTTCTTTCTTTCTTTTTTCTTTCTTTCTTTCTTTCTTTTTTCTTACTTGCTTTCTTTTTTATTTCTTTCTTTCTTTCTTTTTCATTCTTTCTTTTTTATTTCTTTCTTTTTTCTTTCTTTCTTTGTTTCTTTATTCTTTCTTTCTTTCTTTTTAATTTCTTTCTTTCTTTTTTCTTTCTTTCTTTCTTTTTTCTTTCTTTCTTTCTTTCTTTCTTTCTTTCTTTCTCTCTTTCCGACGTTCTTTCTTTCTTTCTTTTCTACGTTCTTTCTTTCTTTTTTTTTTCTTTCTTTTTTCTTTCTTTCTTTCTTTCTTTCTTTCTTTCTTTTTTCTTTCTTTCTTTCTTTCTTTCATTTTAATTTCTTTCTTTCTTTCTTTCTTTCTTTTTTCTTTTTTCTCTCTTTCTTTCTTTCGTTCTTTCTTTTTTGTTTCTTTCTTTCTTTTTAATTTCTTTCTTTCTTTCTTTTTTCTTTCTTTCTTTCTTTTTCTTTCCTTCTTTCTTTCTTTCTTTTTTCTTTCTTTCTTTCTTTTTAATTTCTTTCTTTCTTTTTAATTTCTTTCTTTCTTTCTTTCTTTTTTCTTTCTTTCTTTCGTTCTTTCTTCTTTCTTTCTTTCTTTCTTTTTTCTTTCTTTCTTTCTTTCCTTCTTTCTTTCTTTCTTTTTTCTTTCTTTCTTTCTTTCTTTTTAATGTCTTTCTTTCATTCTTTCTTTCTTTCTATCTTTGTTTCTTTCTTTCTTTCTTTCTATCTTTGTTTCTTTCTTTCTTTCTTTCTTTCCTACGTTCTTTTTTTCTTTCTTTCTTTCTTTCTTTTTCTTTCTTTCTTTCTTTCTTTCGTTCTTCCTTTCTTTCTTTCTTTTTTCTTTCTTTCCTTCTTTTTAATTTCTTTATTTGTTTCTTTCCAACTTTCTATCTTTCTTACTTTCTTTCTTTCTTTCTTTCCTACGTTCTTTCTTTCTTTCTTTTTTATTTCATTCTTTCTTTCTTTTTAATTTCTTTCTTTCTTTCTTTTTTCTTTCTTTCTTTCTTTTTAATTTCTTTCTTTCTTTCTTTCTTTCTTTCCTACGTTCTTTCTTTCTTTCTTTTTTTTTCTTTCTTTATTTTTTCTTTCTTTCTTTCTTTCTTTTTAATTTCTTTCTTTCTTTCTTTCTTTCTTTCTATCTTCTTTCTTTCTTTCTTTTTTACGTTCTTTCTTTTTTCTTTTTTTTCTTTCTTTCTTTATTCTTTCTTTCTTTCTTTTTAATTTCTTTCTTTCTTTTCTCTTTCTTTCTTTTTTCTTTCTTTCTTTCTTTCTTTCTTTCTTTCTTTCTTTCTTTCTTTTTTCTTTCTTTCTTTCTCTCTTTCTTTTAAATTTCTTTCTTTCTTTCTTTCTTTCTTTTTTCTTTCTTTCTTTTTTCTTTCTTTCTTTTTTTCTTTCTTTCTTTCTTTCTTTCTTTTTTCTTTCTTTCTTTCTTTTTTCTTTCTTTCTTTCTTTCTTTTTCTTTCTTTCTTTCCTTCTTTTTAATTTCTTTCTTTCTTTTTTCTTTCTTTCTTTCTTACTTTCTTTCTTTTTTCTTTCTTTCTTACTTTCTTTCTTTCTTCTTTCCCACATTCTTTCTTTCTTTCTTTTTTCTTTCTTTCTTTCTTTCTTTTTTCAATCTTTCTTTCTTTCTTTTTAATTTCTTTCTTTCTTTTTTTTTCTTTCTTTCTTTTTAATTTTTCTTTCTTTCTTTCTTTCTTACTTTCTTTCTTTTTTCTTTCTTTCTTACTTTCTTTCTTTCTTCTTTCCCACATTCTTTCTTTCTTTCTTTTTTCTTTCTTTCTTTCTTTCGTTCTTTCTTCTTTCTTTCTTTCTTTCTTTTTTCTTTCTTTCTTTCTTTCTTTCTTTCTTTCCTTCTTTCTTTCTTTCTTTCTTTTTTCTTTCTTTCTTTCTTTCTTTTTAATGTCTTTCTTTCAT
>JAVLUU010000415.1:160000-165000 GCA_032206185.1 Columba guinea
TTTCTTTCTTTTTCATTCTTTCTTTTTTATTTCTTTCTTTTTTCTTTCTTTCTTTGTTTCTTTATTCTTTCTTTCTTTCTTTTTAATTTCTTTCTTTCTTTTTTCTTTCTTTCTTTCTTTTTTCTTTCTTTCTTTCTTTCTTTCTTTCTTTCTTTCTCTCTTTCCGACGTTCTTTCTTTCTTTCTTTTCTACGTTCTTTCTTTCTTTTTTTTTTCTTTCTTTTTTCTTTCTTTCTTTCTTTCTTTCTTTCTTTCTTTTTTCTTTCTTTCTTTCTTTCTTTCATTTTAATTTCTTTCTTTCTTTCTTTCTTTCTTTTTTCTTTTTTCTCTCTTTCTTTCTTTCGTTCTTTCTTTTTTGTTTCTTTCTTTCTTTTTAATTTCTTTCTTTCTTTCTTTTTTCTTTCTTTCTTTCTTTTTCTTTCCTTCTTTCTTTCTTTCTTTTTTCTTTCTTTCTTTCTTTTTAATTTCTTTCTTTCTTTTTAATTTCTTTCTTTCTTTCTTTCTTTTTTCTTTCTTTCTTTCGTTCTTTCTTCTTTCTTTCTTTCTTTCTTTTTTCTTTCTTTCTTTCTTTCCTTCTTTCTTTCTTTCTTTTTTCTTTCTTTCTTTCTTTCTTTTTAATGTCTTTCTTTCATTCTTTCTTTCTTTCTATCTTTGTTTCTTTCTTTCTTTCTTTCTATCTTTGTTTCTTTCTTTCTTTCTTTCTTTCCTACGTTCTTTTTTTCTTTCTTTCTTTCTTTCTTTTTCTTTCTTTCTTTCTTTCTTTCGTTCTTCCTTTCTTTCTTTCTTTTTTCTTTCTTTCCTTCTTTTTAATTTCTTTATTTGTTTCTTTCCAACTTTCTATCTTTCTTACTTTCTTTCTTTCTTTCTTTCCTACGTTCTTTCTTTCTTTCTTTTTTATTTCATTCTTTCTTTCTTTTTAATTTCTTTCTTTCTTTCTTTTTTCTTTCTTTCTTTCTTTTTAATTTCTTTCTTTCTTTCTTTCTTTCTTTCCTACGTTCTTTCTTTCTTTCTTTTTTTTTCTTTCTTTATTTTTTCTTTCTTTCTTTCTTTCTTTTTAATTTCTTTCTTTCTTTCTTTCTTTCTTTCTATCTTCTTTCTTTCTTTCTTTTTTACGTTCTTTCTTTTTTCTTTTTTTTCTTTCTTTCTTTATTCTTTCTTTCTTTCTTTTTAATTTCTTTCTTTCTTTTCTCTTTCTTTCTTTTTTCTTTCTTTCTTTCTTTCTTTCTTTCTTTCTTTCTTTCTTTCTTTTTTCTTTCTTTCTTTCTCTCTTTCTTTTAAATTTCTTTCTTTCTTTCTTTCTTTCTTTTTTCTTTCTTTCTTTTTTCTTTCTTTCTTTTTTTCTTTCTTTCTTTCTTTCTTTCTTTTTTCTTTCTTTCTTTCTTTTTTCTTTCTTTCTTTCTTTCTTTTTCTTTCTTTCTTTCCTTCTTTTTAATTTCTTTCTTTCTTTTTTCTTTCTTTCTTTCTTACTTTCTTTCTTTTTTCTTTCTTTCTTACTTTCTTTCTTTCTTCTTTCCCACATTCTTTCTTTCTTTCTTTTTTCTTTCTTTCTTTCTTTCTTTTTTCAATCTTTCTTTCTTTCTTTTTAATTTCTTTCTTTCTTTTTTTTTCTTTCTTTCTTTTTAATTTTTCTTTCTTTCTTTCTTTCTTACTTTCTTTCTTTTTTCTTTCTTTCTTACTTTCTTTCTTTCTTCTTTCCCACATTCTTTCTTTCTTTCTTTTTTCTTTCTTTCTTTCTTTCGTTCTTTCTTCTTTCTTTCTTTCTTTCTTTTTTCTTTCTTTCTTTCTTTCCTTCTTTCTTTCTTTCTTTCTTTTTTCTTTCTTTCTTTCTTTCTTTTTAATGTCTTTCTTTCATTCTTTCTTTCTTTCTATCTTTGTTTGTTTCTTTCTTTCTTTCTATCTTTGTTTCTTTCTTTCTTTCTTTCTTTCCTACGTTCTTTTTTTCTTTCTTTCTTTCTTTCTTTTTCTTTCTTTCTTTCTTTCTTTCTTTTTCTTTCTTTTTTCTTTCTTTCTTTCTTTCTTTCTTTCTTTCTTTCTTTCTTTCTTTCTTTTTTCTTTCTTTCCTTCTTTTTAATTTCTTTATTTGTTTCTTTCTAACTTTCTTTCTATCTTTCTTACTTTCTTTCTTTCTTTCTTTCCTACGTTCTTTCTTTCTTTCTTTTTTATTTCATTCTTTCTTTCTTTTTAATTTCTTTCTTTCTTTCTTTTTTCTTTCTTTCTTTCGTTTTAATTTCTTTCTTTCTTTCTTTCTTTCTTTCCTACGTTCTTTCTTTCTTTCTTTTTTTTTCTTTCTTTATTTTTTCTTTCTTTCTTTCTTTCTTTTTAATTTCTTTCTTTCTTTCTTTCTTTCTTTCTTTCTTTCTATCTTCTTTCTTTCTTTCTTTTTTACGTTCTTTCTTTTTTCTTTTTTTCTTTCTTTCTTTATTCTTTCTTTCTTTCTTTTTAATTTCTTTCTTTCTTTTTTCTTTCTTTCTTTTTTCTTTCTTTCTTTTTTCTTTCTTTCTTTCTTTCTTTCTTTCTTTTTTTTTTCTTTCTTTCTTTTTTCTTTCTTTCTTTCTTTCTTTCTTTCTTTTTTCTTTCTTTCTTTCTCTCTTTCTTTTTAATTTCTTTCTTTCTTTCTTTCTTTCTTTTTTCTTTCTTTCTTTCTTTTTTCTTTATTTCTTTTTTCTTTCTTTCTTTCTTTCTTTCTTTCTTTCTTTCTTTCTTTCTTTCTTTCTTTTTTCTTTCTTTCTTTCTTTTTAATTTCTTTCTTTTTTCTTTCTTTCTTTCTTTCTTTTTTCTTTCTTTCTTTCTTTCATTCCTACGTTCTTTCTTTCTTTCTTTTTTCTTTCTTTCTTCATTCTTTCTTTCTTTTTTACGTTCTTTCTTTCTTTTTTCTTTCTTTCTTTATTCTTTCTTTCTAATTTCTTTCTTTCTTTTTTCTTTCTTTCTTTCTTTTTTATTTCTTTCTTTCTTTCTTTCTTTTTCTTTCTTTCTTTCTTTTTTCTTTCTGTCTTTCTTTCTTTCTATTTAGTTTCTTTCTTTTTTCTTTCTTTCTTTCTTTCTTTCTTTCTTTTTTCTTTCTTTCTTTCTTTTTAGTTTCTTTCTTTCTTTTTTCTTTCTTTCTTTCTTTTTCTTTCTTTCTTTCTTTTTTCTTTCTTTCTTTCTTTCTTTTTTTTTTCTTTCTTTCTTCCTTTTTAATTTGTTTCTTTCTTTTTAATTTCTTTCTTTCTTTCTTTCTTTTTTCTTTCTTTCTTTCTTTTTTCTTACTTTCTTTCTTTTTTCTTTCTTTCTTTCTTTTTCATTCTTTCTTTTTTCTTTCTTTCTTTCTTTTTTCTTTCTTTCTTTGTTTCTTTATTCTTTCTTTCTTTCTTTTTAATTTCTTTCTTTCTTTTTTCTTTCTTTCTTTCTTTTTTCTTTCTTTCTTTCTTTCTTTCTTTCTTTCTTTCTTTCTTTCTCTCTTTCCGACGTTCTTTCTTTCTTTCTTTTCTACGTTCTTTCTTTCTTTTTTTTTCTTTCTTTTTTCTTTCTTTCTTTCTTTCTTTCTTTCTTTCTTTCTTTCTTTTTTTCTTTCTTTCTTTCTTTCTTTCTTTCATTTTAATTTCTTTCTTTCTTTCTTTCTTTCTTTCTTTCTTTCTTTTTTCTTTTTTCTATCATTCTTTCTTTCTTTCTTTTTAATTTCTTTCTTTCTTCTTTCTTTCTTTCTTTTTTCTTTCTTTCTTTTTTTCTTTTTTCTCTCTTTCTTTCTTTCGTTCTTTCTTTTTTGTTTCTTTCTTTTTAATTTCTTTCTTTCTTTCTTTTTTCTTTCTTTCTTTCTTTTTCTTTCCTTCTTTCTTTCTTTCTTTTTTCTTTCTTTCTTTTTAATTTCTTTCTTTCTTTTTAATTTCTTTCTTTCTTACTTTCTTTTTTCTTTCTTTCTTTCGTTCTTTCTTCTTTCTTTCTTTCTTTCTTTTTTCTTTCTTTCTTTCTTTCTTTCTTTCCTTCTTTCTTTCTTTCTTTCTTTTTTCTTTCTTTCTTTCTTTCTTTTTAATGTCTTTCTTTCATTCTTTCTTTCTTTCTATCTTTGTTTGTTTCTTTCTTTCTATCTTTGTTTCTTTCTTTCTTTCTTTCTTTCCTACGTTCTTTTTTTCTTTCTTTCTTTCTTTCTTTTTCTTTCTTTCTTTCTTTCTTTCTTTTTCTTTCTTTTTTCTTTCTTTCTTTCTTTCTTTCTTTTTCTTTCTTTTTTCTTTCTTTCTTTCTTTCTTTCTTTCTTTCTTTCTTTCTTTTTTCTTTCTTTCCTTCTTTTTAATTTCTTTATTTGTTTCTTTCTAACTTTCTTTCTATCTTTCTTACTTTCTTTCTTTCTTTCTTTCCTACGTTCTTTCTTTCTTTCTTTTTTATTTCATTCTTTCTTTCTTTTTAATTTCTTTCTTTCTTTCTTTTTTCTTTCTTTCTTTCGTTTTAATTTCTTTCTTTCTTTCTTTCTTTCTTTCCTACGTCCTTTCTTTCTTTCTTTTTTTCTTTCTTTATTTTTTCTTTCTTTCTTTCTTTCTTTTTCATTTCTTTCTTTCTTTCTTTCTTTCTTTCTTTCTATCTTCTTTCTTTCTTTCTTTTTTACGTTCTTTCTTTTTTCTTTTTTTCTTTCTTTCTTTATTCTTTCTTTCTTTCTTTTTAATTTCTTTCTTTCTTTTTTCTTTCTTTCTTTTTTCTTTCTTTCTTTCTTTCTTTCTTTCTTTCTTTCTTTCTTTCTTTCTTTCTTTCCTACGTTCTTTCTTTCTTTCTTTCCCACGTTCTTTCTTTCTTTCTTTTTTTTTCTTTCTTTCTTTTTTCATTCTTTCTTTCTTTCTTTCTTTCTTTTTTCTTTCTTTCTTTCTCTCTTTCTTTTTAATTTCTTTCTTTCTTTCTTTCTTTCTTTTTTCTTTCTTTCTTTCTTTTTTCTTTCTTTCTTTTTTCTTTCTTTCTTTCTTTCTTTCTTTCTTTCTTTCTTTCTTTCTTTCTTTTTTCTTTCTTTCTTTCTTTTTTCTTTCTTTCTTTCTTTCTTTTTTC
>JAVLUU010000415.1:172500-175000 GCA_032206185.1 Columba guinea
TTCTTTTTTCTTTTTTTCTTTCTTTCTTTATTCTTTCTTTCTTTCTTTTTAATTTCTTTCTTTTTTCTTTCTTTCTTTCTTTTTTCTTTCTTTCTTTCTTTCTTTCTTTCCTACGTTCTTTCTTTCTTTCTTTTTTTCTTTCTTTCTTCATTCTTTCTTTCTTTTTTCTTTCTTTCTTTCTTTCTTTCTTTCTTTCTTTCTTTCTTTCTTTCATTCTTTCTTTCCTAGGTTCTTTCTTTCTTTCTTTCCCACGTTCTTTCTTTCTTTCTTTTTTTTTCTTTCTTTCTTTTTTCTATCTTTCTTTCTTTCTTTCTTTCTTTCTTTCTTTTTTCTTTCTTTCTTTCTCTCTTTCTTTTTAATTTCTTTCTTTCTTTCTTTCTTTTTCTTTCTTTCTTTTTTCTTTCTTTCTTTTTTTCTTTCTTTCTTTCTTTCTTTTTTCTTTCTTTCTTTCTTTTTTCTTTCTTTCTTTCTTTCTTTTTTCTTTCTTCCTTTCCTTCTTTTTAATTTCTTTCTTTCTTTTTTCTTTCTTTCTTTCTTACTTTCTTTCTTTTTTCTTTCTTTCTTACTTTCTTTCTTTCTTCTTTCCCACATTCTTTCTTTCTTTCTTTTTTCTTTCTTTCTTTCTTTCTTTGTTTTTTCTATCTTTCTTTCTTTCTTTTTAATTTCTTTCTTTCTTTTTTTTTCTTTCTTTCTTTTTAATTTCTTTCTTTCTTTCTTTCTTTCCTACGTTCTCTCATTCTTTCTTTTTTTCTTTCGTTCTTTTTTCTTTCTTTCTTTCTTTCTTTCTTTTTTCTTTCTTTCTTTCTAATTTCTTTCTTTCTTTCTTTCTTTCTTTCTTTCTTTCTTTCTTTCTTTCTTTCCTACGTTCTTTCTTTCTTTCTTCTTTCTTTCTTCTTTCTTTCTTTCTTTTTTACGTTCTTTCTTTCTTTTTTACGTTCTTTCTTTCTTTTATATTTCTTTCTTTCTTTCTTTCTTTCTTTCTTTCTTTCTTTCTTTCTTTTTTCTTTCTTTCTTTCTTTCTTTTTTCTTTCGTTCTTTCTTTCTTTCTTTCTTTCTTTTTTTCTTTCTTTCTTTCATTCTTTCTTTCTTTTTTCTTTCTTTCCTTCTTTTTAATTTCTTTCTTTCTTTTTTCTTTCTTTCTTTCTTTATTTCTTTCTTTTTTCTTTCTTTCTTTCTTTTTAATTTCTTTCTTTCTTTCTTTTTTTTCTTTCTTTCTTTCTTCCTTTCCTACGTTCTTTCTTTCTTTCTTTTTTCTTTCTTTCTTCTTTCTTTCTTTCTTTTTTACGTTCTTTCTTTCTTTTATATTTTTTTCTTTCTTTCTTCCTTTCTTTCTTTTTTCTTTCTTTTTAATGTCTTTCTTTCTTTCTTTCTTTCTTTCTTTCTTTTTTCTCTTTTTCTTTCTTTCTTTATTCTTTCTTTCTTTCTTTTTAATGTCTTACTTTCTTTCTTTCTTTCTTTCTTTCATTTTTCTTTCTTTCTTCTTTCTTTTTTATTCTTTCTTTCTTTTTAATTTCTTTCTTTCTTTTTTCTTTCTTTCTTTCTTTTTTCTTTCTTTCTTTCTTTCTTTCTTTTTTCTTTCTTTCTTCTTTCTTTCTTTCTTTCCTATGTTTTCTTTCTTTCTTTCTTTTTTCTTTCTTTCTTTTTTTCTTTCTTTCTTTCTTTATTTCTTTCTTTCTTTCTTTCTTTCTTTCTTTCTTTTTTCTTTCTTTCTTTCTGTTTTCTTACTTTCTTTCTTTCTTTCTTTTTAATTTCTTTCTTTTTTCTTTCTTTCTTTCTTTCTTTCTTTTTTCTTTCCTTCTTTCTTTCTCTTTTCTTTCTTTCTTTCTTTTTAATTTCTTTATTCTTTCTTTCTTTCTTTTTTCTTTCTTTCTTTTTTCTTTCTTTCTTTCTTCCTTATTTCTTTCTTTCTTTCTTTCTTTCCTTCTTTCTTTCTTTCTTTTTTCTTTCTTTCTTTCTCTCTTTTTAATGTCTTTCTTTCTTTCTTTCTTTCTTTCTTTCTTTCTTTTTTCTTTCTTTCTTTCTTTCTTTCTTTTTTCTTTCTTCCTTTCTTTCTTTCTTTCTTTCTTTTGTCTTTCTTTCTTTCTTTTTAATTTCTTTCTTTCTTTCTTTCTTTCTTTCTATCTTTCTTTCTATCTTTCTTTCTTTCTTTCTTTCCTACGTTCTTTCTTTCTTTCTTTCCTACGTTCTTTCTTTTTTTCTTTTTTTTTCTTTCTTTCTTTAATTTCTTTCTTTCTTTCTTTTTAATTTCTTTCTTTCTTTCTTTCTCTTTCTTTCTTTCCTACGTTCTTTCTTTCTTTCTTTCTTTCTTTTTTCTTTCTTTCTTTCTTTCTTTCTTTTTTCTTTCTTTCTTTCTTTCATTTTTCTTTCTTTCTTTCTCTCTTTCTTTTAATTTCTTTCTTTCTTTTTTCTTTCTTTCTTTCTTTCTTTCTTTCTTTCCTACGTTCATTCTTTCTTTCTTTTTTCTTTCTTTCTTCTTTCTTTCTTTCTTTTTTACGTTCTT